>CM073762.1:70818707-71012849 GCA_037127475.1 Arma custos | reverse complement strand
AAAATTCCTCTACCATTAATACTACTACTGCCTGATAAGCGTTGAGGAATTCTTTTAAGGAAAATGTTAGCTCAGCAATATTGGACGAGAATTTATTTCTGAATATTGAGATATATCTGTTCTAATACAGTTGTGCATTCTAATCGCTTCTCGATCTGCCTAGAACATGACAGGCGATCTGATCTCGGTCCGAAGCAGTCCTTCACCCGACAGGACTCACCCCCATGTGCTGATTCCGGAAACGGCCAAATCGTACGTGACTTCGTATAATAAAGTCTGACAAGCTCAAGTAGGGAAAGATAAGGGCTTTATTGGATAAATAGTGGGAAATAAGGGACGTGCAGTTGGTACGGGCAGCTGGACAGATGGAGATCTCTCGAGGCGTGAGGCTCCATATTTCCCGTATCGGCGGAGATATATTGACATTAGATATACGTTGGATAGCTACGTGCCGCACCCGGCCGTCAGGGAAGCCTAATGACTCTTGTAATCCCACATAGGCACTCTTGCGCCTGCGCTCTCTAATTGCTATGCCGATAATCAGATCAGTCACGAAAATTTCATTAATTTACATTAAGACCTCATTAGGGCTGTTTACATGACCCGCTGCTATCTTGCAGGCCCTCAGGGGATACATTCCGTTTCCTGTTTGCAACTGTCGTTTATGGTTGCACTAGGGTTTCGTTTCGTGCTTCACTTCATGAATATACATTAAATATTAATAAGTAATGCTAAGAGGAATTATATCGTCGATACAAAGTATCGAAAGATAAAAACACTACATTGCAGTGTAGTGAAAAAACAAGTTACAAGGTTAATTAAATTTTGTATTATACATTGGATTTGTATCTTTTAGATAGCTCTATATGAATTTTATGTCAATCATGGTTCCTAAAGCAATCGCTATAGATCAGAAATGAAAAAGATGTGATCCTGATTTTTATGAGTTAGAAGTAAATCCGTTTGTTTCTGTCAACAACTGTTTTTTATTTTACTTTACATTTTAAATTGAATAGACATAACTTGATGATTTTTGTGAAAGTTGAATTTGAAACTCAATTACCATTTTGATTATTTATTATTTATTTTTTTTAATTAAATTTTTAATACTCCTCAACGTAGTATCATGGGTCCCATCCTATATACGATATATACAGCTGACATCCCAACCCATCCAAGCACTGTCCTCACTACGTACGCTGATGACACATGTGTGTTATCAGTAAATAATGATCCATTTGTTGCATCCCAAACTCTTCAATCCTGTCGGGTATCAATAACTATTTTTTTATTTTATGTTTTTTATTTCCAAATGAATATTTTATTGCATTAAAAGCTAGATGTTTTTTTTTGTTTGTTTTATATAATTCTAACATTAACAAAATTTATTAAAAGGAAACAAAAGAATTCAGAGAGTAATTTTAAAAACATATGTTTTAATATTAAGTGTAATGTTCAAAAAACAAAACAAGATCAGTCTCAAGACAGTTGCCCTGTGAGAAGGTTGCTTGCTACTCTGCACTTGATTTTGTCGCCACTTCTTCATCACTTTCACATCTTCTTCAACTTGAATTTTGTCAACTCTCACCAGTAAAACTTCTCGCTATTTTGATCTAATTTTGGACTTACCGGTAAGAGACATTTAATTTTTCTACTCATCATCATTTCGAATCATCAAGTCATCGCTATCAAGAACTCAACACTTTTCAAGTACTCAGTTCATTTCTCAGTTTTTCATTGATTAATAGACTAGTAATATTTTTGTTTTAAGACTCATCTCTCTTTAGTAAATAAGTTAATTAATTTTTTATGTAAATAATAGCTTAGTGCATTTTCTTCTTTTTTTTTTGCATAACTTTTTTTTATTTACTTTTAAATAACTTTCTTGTATTTTCTTAGGTTTACTTGTGCACATTAATATTTTTATAATTGTTCTTTTTCTATTTTTATATTATATATTTATCATTTACTCATTTTTGGATGTTTTTATTTGTATTTACTTGATGAATTTCTTTTCTTTCCTTTTATAGCTTCAACTATATTTATTTGGGGAAATTGTCACCCACTCAAACTATTAGGTTTTTTTATTGAATTCACAACCGGCAAATTCGCTCGGATAGAAGGTTAGCGAATTATTATTAGGAGCCCCTTCTTCCACATCTTTATGGTCCTCCGGGCCGGATATTGTGATTTCAGTAAAATTTTCTAGTAAATATTCGATTTCTATTTTCTTCCATTTATAAAACTTGTTGTTTCTTTTTTTATTTTGGTATATAGTACTTTTTTATTGTTATTAAATTTGTATAGTTAAAATGGCTCCCAAAGTTAATCAGGATGAATCGGAAGAGCTATTGGATGCTCTTAAGGATGAATTCCGGGACTTAGCTGATGACATTAACGAAACCAAAACCGCAGGCTTATTAATGGAGTCTGATTCGACTAAACAAAAAATTTTAGCCGCTCGCATTTCCCGACTTGATAATACTTTCGAAAAGCTTTCAACAATATATTCAAATTTAAGGAAGCTCGCAAAAAAGTTAAAGAAGCCCTTCACAGAATTCGAATCGGCTTTTAAAGAGATTCGTGGCACTTATTATGAAGCATTAGCATTGGGTTCTTCTCTTGCCCGTACTGAATCCACTGGAAATAAATCAGTAATTGACAGAGAAGAACATTCTCAATTACGCCTTCCTACGATAAATATTCCAACATTCTCTGGAAATATTTCAGATTGGCCTTCCTTCAAAGACACTTTTTCCTCAATGATTCACAATAATCCAGACTTGAATCCTATTCAAAAATTCCACTATTTGAAGTCATCTTTGAAAGGTGGAGCAGCTCAGACTATCACCTCGATTAATCTCACTCACGACGGCTATGATCAAGCTTGGGCAGCTTTAACGAAGAGGTATGATAGTAAAGGACTTCAAGCAACTCATCATTTGATGAATATATTTAATTTTCTACCCCTTCAAAAATGTTCTCTCGCTACCCTTGAACACTTTTCTTCAGTTATTCTTGAAAGTGCTGCAGCCTTTAATAGATTGAACATAGATGATGCTGCCGGATTCATATTATACACTTTTGCTATCAGGTTATTAGACACTAAAACTCGAGAACGTTTTGAAAACGAATTCGGATCCAGATCTGAAACTCCAACTTGGAAGGAATTTTCTGATTTTATCTTTCAATCAATTATTCAGCTCCAGTCAAATAATCTCACGGCATATCAAAATCCCACTTCAGTTAACACCAACTACAAATCTACTTATCAGTCTAAAAAGGTTTTGATGTCTTCCACAGCAGCCACCATTCGTTTTGAATGCCCCCTTTGTAAGGAAAACCATAGAATTTACAACTGTTCTAATTTTCGATCACTCGCACCCAGGCAAAGATTTGAAAAGATAAAATTGTTAAATCGTTGTCTCAACTGTTTAGCTTCTGGTCATTCAGCTTCAAAATGCAGCTCTACAAACTCCTGCAAGCAGTGTAATTTACGGCACCATTCCCTTTTACATTTTCCGAAAGGTTCTGATTCCCGCACCTCATCTAATCGAAACCAAGGTCCCTCTATACCTATCGCACATTCAGCACTTCGAACTAACTCTTTTGAAAACTCTAATGCAAGGAAATCTCGCAATACACCTACCCATTCAGAGCCTTCACTAATAGCAACCAACAACTCGAATCTTTCAAACCCAGAAGCTGTATTGTCATCGACTTCAAGTGGAAAAGTAAATGTTCTTCTAGGTACTGCATTAATTAGGATTAAAGACTCCTCAGGTTGTTTCCAGGTTGTACGGGCTTTAATTGATAGTGGGTCTCAACGCTCATTCATCACTTCACAATGTGCGCGACGATTGCGTTTGCCACTTATTCAAAATTCTCAGAAGTTAGTTGGTTTCGGGAGCAATCCCATTTCTGGTTGTAAACACCAAGTTCTTTGCGCTATTTCTCCTAATAAGGAAGAATCATCCACTCATCACACATACGCAATTATAATTGATCATATCAGTAACTAAATGCCCTGTGAAACCGTTATGGATAATGTAATCCAACATTTCCGACATTTAGATCTGGCTGATCCAATGTTCTATCAACCAGGGCCTATAGATTTTCTAATTGGTTGCGATTTATTTGGGGAAATATTAAATGGAGAAGTAATAAAGTCGGCTCATGGATTCCCCAATGCCATGAAAACCACTCTTGGATGGATTTTGTTAGGATCTGTTTCAACTTCAACTCCCTCTACTTATAGCTCTACCTTGCTTGCCAATTCTGTGCCTTCGTCTGAACCTCAGGATTTATCACAGCTGATTACCCGTTTTTGGGAAGTCGAAGAAATAAATAATGTTTCGAGAATGAATCCGCTTGATGTAAAGAGCGAAGATCATTTTAGAAAAACACACTATCGAACACCCTCTGGAAGATACACAGTCCGTTTACCCTTTAAAAAGCAACCGCCTAATTTAGAAAGCTCCAAGTACATGGTCTTAAAACGTTTTAGAAAATTAGAAACAAAATTCGAACGAGAACCAATTTTGAAATTGGAATATGGAAAAGTTTTTGATGAATATCTGCAAAAATGTTACTTATCGCCCAGTTTTCAACCGGGAAAATATTTTCTTCCTCACCACTGTGTATTGAAAAGGAGCACAAGTACCAAACTGCGTATAGATTTTGATGGTTCAGCTTCAACCTTCAATGGATCTCTCAATGATTACCTACTTTGTGGTCCCAAACTACAACCGGAGATCACAGATGTGTTTTTAAAATTTCGATTACCACAAATAGTCATGACAGCCGATATCTGTCAAAGGTATCTGCAGATTTTGATTGCTCCTGAGGATCGTTCTTATCTTCATTTATTTTTTAGAGCTGAAAGTTTCGATCACCTCGCCAAATTTGAATTTAATCGTTTACCTTTTGGACTTTCATGTTCTCCCATTTTGGCAATGCGAGTATTGCAACAACTTGATGAAGTCTTTATCAATTTTCATAGATTCTTGTGGAGTGTACAGGGTGGGCGGTCACCTTAGTAATGCCCCTTTATCTTATGATGCTAAACATCCAGTGTTACTACCTTACAAATCACGTTTTGTAGAACTACTTGTCGACCATTTGCATATCGTTTACCTACATGCTGTGCATCAGCTACTACATTCCTTACTACGTCAGCACTGTTGGATTATTTCTGCAAGACGTCTTACATACACTCGAATATCATCGTTTGAAAGTCAAACCCTATACACCGTTCATGAGAAATTTGCAATTGTCAATATTTGAACAAGGGCGACCTTTTATAAATGTTGGAATTGATTTTGCTGGTCCATTCTCAATCCGTGAATCTTCTCGCCGTAAGGCAGCCCTTGGAAAGGCATACGCCTGCTTGTTTGTGTGCATGAGCACAAAGGCGCTGCACATTGAAAACAGTAACTTTTCTAGCTTGCTTCGACAGATTTATAGCTCGAAGAGGACTACCTAGCAGAATATTCTCTGATAATGGTAGAAATTTTGTAGGTGCGTCACGACATTTGAAAGAGCTATACTCATGGTGGAACGAATACTCCAAGAAAAGGAACATCGAAAACTATTTCGCCCAGCGAGAAATAGTTTGGAGTTTTATCCCACCTTTTGCGCCTCATTTTGGTGGATTATGGGAGGCTGGTATAAAGTCTTTTAAATACCACCTCAGGAGAGTATTGGATGGCCATCCCCTTACCTTTGAAGAACTCTCTACGATTGCAAGTCGCATTGAAGCAATTTTGAACTCAAGACCTATGTATCCAATGTCATCTTCTCCTGAAGACTAAGATGTCTTGACACCAGGCCATTTCTTGATTGGCGCCCCTTTGGTTGCACTGCCAGAACCAGAATCAATAGAACCATCCCGCCATCCTATTTCAAGGTGGAATCTTATCCATCAAAGCATAGGCAATATTTGGAAACAATGGCGACGTGACTACTTAAATTCTCTACAACAGCGAAGCAAGTGGACCACTGATTCGGCAAACGTAGCAGTCGGCACGCTGGTGCTTCTTATCGACTCTAATGTACCGCCTCTCAATTGGCCTGTTGGGCGTATTACACAAGTGTTCCCTGGTAAAGATGGTATAATTAGAGTAGTCAAAGTGAGAACCTCTACGGCTGAGTACACTCGTCCTCTTTCTCGTTTAGCTCCATTGATACCCTCCTAATCTCTTAATATACCTGGGAAATTTGTACTCAAATTTGGTGGGCGGTATGTCGGGTATCAATAACTATTTTTTTATTTTATGTTTTTTATTTCCAAATGAATATTTTATTGCATTAAAAGCTAGATGTTTTTTTTTGTTTGTTTTATATAATTCTAACATTAACAAAATTTATTAAAAGGAAACAAAAGAATTCAGAGAGTAATTTTAAAAACATATGTTTTAATATTAAGTGTAATGTTCAAAAAACAAAACAAGATCAGTCTCAAGACAGTTGCCCTGTGAGAAGGTTGCTTGCTACTCTGCACTTGATTTTGTCGCCACTTCTTCATCACTTTCACATCTTCTTCAACTTGAATTTTGTCAACTCTCACCAGTAAAACTTCTCGCTATTTTGATCTAATTTTGGACTTACCGGTAAGAGACATTTAATTTTTCTACTCATCATCATTTCGAATCATCAAGTCATCGCTATCAAGAACTCAACACTTTTCAAGTACTCTGTTCATTTCTCAGTTTTTCATTGATTCATAGACTAGTAATATTTTTGTTTTAAGACTCATCTCTCTTTAGTAAATAAGTTAATTAATTTTTTATGTAAATAATAGCTTAGTGCATTTTCTTCTTTTTTTTTTGCATAACTTTTTTTTATTTACTTTTAAATAACTTTCTTGTATTTTCTTAGGTTTACTTGTGCACATTAATATTTTTATAATTGTTCTTTTTCTATTTTTATATTATATATTTATCATTTACTCATTTTTGGATGTTTTTATTTGTATTTACTTGATGAATTTCTTTTCTTTCCTTTTATAGCTTCAACTATATTTATTTGGGGAAATTGTCACCCACTCAAACTATTAGGTTTTTTTATTGAATTCACAACCGGCAAATTCGCTCGGATAGAAGGTTAGCGAATTATTATTAGGAGCCCCTTCTTCCACAAATCCCATATCTCAAACCTTCAAGAATGGTGTCAAAATTGGAGAATTAAAATTAATCCTAACAAATCCCATCAAATTACCTTCACCCTTCGTCGTAAACCTACAAATTCCTGCCCTACTGTATCCTTTAATAATATTCCTCTGAACTCTGTCGAACAGGTACGTTACCTAGGACTCCATCTGGACAAACGTCTCACTTGGAATCCTCATACAAGACTGAAAAGACAAGAAACTGCTCGTCGTTTTCGCCTACTTCAACATTTACTGGACAAACGCTCTAAGCTCCCAATAAATTACAAAAGACTCATTTACATGACAGTTATCAGGCCTATTTGGACATACGGAGTTGAGCTTTGGGGCTCTACTAAACCATCCAATTCATCTCGTATCCAATCCTTGCAATCCAAAATCCTCAATGCTCCTTATTATGTCACAAACAAACTCATCCATCATGATCTTAATATCCCATATGTTACTGATTTGGCCCAAACTAGATACCTATCCTTCCATGACAAGTTCCATACACACTTGAATCCGCTAGTCTCTCAACTTGCTTCCCATACTATTCCTGATAACCCTCCGAGGCGTCTGAAAAGAAGATGGCCTCGAGACCATCTACTATAGAACTTTTTGGAGTGCTACCGATGGGTAGTTTCTCCACAAGTGCTTTTCAAGTCGTATTGTACATATAGCAGATTTACTTATTGTAATAGTATTATAGTTGTAAATATCAATAAATTGAATTTAAAAAAAAAAAAAAATAATAATACAATGTTTTCCCTCTCTTCCTCGATATACCTTTCATTCCTTTAGGTTGATTCACTTTCTTTAGTCCATTTTTCTTGTTCTCGATATGCTTGTTTGGTAACTACGTATCCATGAATATTCTCATTATTCTGATCTCTAGACTTTTTTCACACCGTTCATAACTGCTACATTATGAAACCTGATTTTATCCATCGAGGACAGTTTTTCTTATTAAAAATAATTTTTTTTATAATTATTAGTTAGCCGCATAGATATGGAGAAGAAAGTGGTACGGTTAGAGGTGAATAAATAATTCTTTAAATAGTGAAACCAGATAAGAGAAACAAGTGTTTTGACCCATATTGCAGCTCTTCTTCAGGACTGAACAAACAAGATACAGAAAATATAATATTTAAAAATATTTTATTATTATTCAACTCCGAAGAAGACTTGCAACATGGGCTGGAACGTTTCTAATAAATATTTTCACTATTTGAGGAATAATTTTTTGAACTCCACCAGGACCATTTATTTCTCCGTAAATATTATTTATCAGTATTCCCAAATAAAATTTTATATTATAAAGTCAAGGATTGCTGCTTTGCTTCCTTCATTACAGTACTTCCCGAATATATAAATTATTTCTGAAGAAGTGGAATATTAATAATGTTAAAATTAAAATGATATTTTCAAATTCTAATTGGTGATAAAATTCCCCTATTTCAGTACTACCATGTATAAATTGTACTGTAATATAGAAGAGTTTATTTTTTGTTCTATTTACATTATTATTGTCTGTATATGTGATATTTCAACTAATGTATATTAAGATTAAGAATTTTCGCTTGACCGATAGTTGCATAACATGCCCAATTACTTTCATTTCACTTATCTTATGGTTATGAAAGTTGTGTGAAAATCATAATTAATTTATTTCCTAATTACTACAGTTTCTGTATAATAACTCTAATATAATTTTGATATTATTGACAATATTACCATTGAAGGAGATTTCAACTGAAAAGGATCCGCTGAGTGGCAACTCTGAAGAAGTCAAGGCAATAACAATTTTAATAAATATAATATAAAAAATAGAATAAAACAATAATTTGTATCTAACTTACGTAAATCTCATTAATAAATTAACAATTAGACTTAATAATCTCAGCGGTATAATTTTATGAAGGTAACGGTAACAAGCCTTATCAGTTTTCCAAAATATCCTTAAGTACATGTGATTTTCTTTCTTCATATTATTTATCCGTTTATTTAAAATTCTGGCCTTTCAAGTTATTGAAAGAAAATAGGTTGTCAGTTTAATAAATAATGCAAATTTAAATAATTAACACATCAGGAAAATAAAAGACAAGGAAAAAGGTTTGCGTTACAATTACCTAGTGTAGAATTATACAGACGTCAATTTGTTCTCGAAGCTTCTTCTTTGATGGTTCTTCACTGCTATGTAATTATAGAGGCTGGCTACTACCCATGGGAAAGGAATCGGGCCTCCATAATTGCAACATATTCTACAGATACATCACAGCAAGTATCTTAGCAGCTACTGGATTACGTGTTCAACTCAACACGTTAATTCGGTCATCAGTTGTGAAGTTGTATCTCACCATTACATTTTAATAATCCTCACCAGAAGAAAAAGCAGTAAGGATAAAAACGATAGAAAAAAAAACATCAACAGACCTATAAACAGTACATGGTAGAGACTGTACTATTTCTAGGACAGCGGTTGTGCTGGTGATTGATTCGTCCGAGATCCGAGAGGATTTCCAACCAATTTAAGGGAACCTTGATAGAGGCTGGATGAGCCCTAGGAGTGTATACAGATCCTACAGGGTCCATCCGTGGGTGTTAAAAGACTAAATAATTTATCTGCAACAGCCGGATTTGAACCCAGGCCTTCAGCATAACACTCGGCACTTTACACACCGAGCTACCCCACTTCCTATGCTTTACAAAAAACAATAACACGCAGTCCGTTGTCGTATATAAACAGTTGATATATATATAAAAACAAAAAAGTGAATATCCTTGAGTAGCATATAGCAAATTTTCACCCTAAGCCCCAACAAATGTATAAAAAAGGAGTCACTTGAACAACAATGTTTAAATAAAATAAAATGTTTCTAATGACTATGAGAGCTAAAGCGTTACAAAAGTACAACTGCTTGCAAACCTAAAAGCTTAATGTCCGAATCACCAAACATCCTTCTAAACCTGCGGTATGTTAGTAAGGTCAGCCTATTGGAGACAACTTACAACAACCCAGTATAGGAGTGAAGATCCTACTCGTAAACAACTCTCAGCAGTCATGGTTTTCTGGGATGCCAAATAACCATCAGGATAAGTGGTTCTGAGCCTTTACAGCCATAATCCTCCGAACTAGACCAACTTACAACTGAACTTGAGTCGTCGTGTACATAAGTCAGTGGAAAGAGCATATTTAAATCAGCTCCAAAGGGACTAGTTATAAAGCAAGCTACAGGCAGCTGCATTTTACTGACGAATCCATTATAAAAATGTGAGATGTTCTATATTCGCTTAGATATTTTATATCTAATATATATAATTTATTAGATATATTAGATATTTATGCCCTTACAATGCTGGAATGGCGCAAGGCTGTAGGTATATATTTTTAAACTCAGTGCTTTTTATTTGTTCATTTAATCAAAGTCGCTTTATGCTGCTTATGGCTAACCAGACGATGCTACAGCGGGAGTCCCTGAATTTTGCATACCCAGGTATAGATAGGGATCTTATAGATAGTACCTGACGTCGAACAGGTTGTTCAAAACGACTGCATAACCAAGGATTTTTTACTCCCTTTGAAAAATCGTAGAGCCACCTGCCTGGCTCCGAACCACCATATTGGGCATAAATGGTTCTTATTACACCACACGTGACCTATAGATATGAGATGTTCATCATTTTGTATGAAAAAGCACATTGTTTTCAAGGGCTATTTTAGAAACTGAGTGCTTTTTGTTTACAATCTTATACTCCTTTAGCTGAGATTTTACTTTTTTTTTAAATTAATATACTCTACCTGTATATGGTGAATTTTTATTAAGTATAATAACAATTTTTTGATAAACCTATTCAAAGTATCAATTCTATTCCTTGGCACATGAGGTATGTATAGATAATAATAATAGTATTATAAATTGTCTGTTAAATAAACATTTCGTTCAGCAAAATTTAGTTTACTCTGACCATGAAATGCGCTTCCTTACATTCATCTTCCGTTCCCGCTCAAATACCTATATCTGAAGATGTCTACCTCTACCTCTAACTCGAGAAATTTTATATCCTAATTTAAAATAGAATGCAAAATGAAGAAGATGGTAGGAGATTGGGCACGTTGAAATAGCTGCTATGACGTGAGGTCCGGAGAAGGACTCGAGTTAGCGGCCGAAGAGTCGGCCAGAGCACACGATGAGATGGAAATGGACGGAACAGATTCGAGTCACGTTCTCGCGGATCACTTAATTTCTTCTTTTGGTCCCGCGCTCCTAAACTCCTCAGATTGGTCTCACCGAGGTTCCAATCACCTGGTTTTGTTTTATTGCCTAGGGTCCTTCGGCAATTGTATTGTGAGTGTAGAGCACATGTTGAGATCAAAGCCATGAGTTGTATCCTGTAAGTCTTACAGTCAGATTTTTGAAAAATGGATATTCTTTGTTTACAATCTTTTAATATACCAATAATTAATTTATGCCTCTTTTTGAGGTTTTATTATTTTATTTCAAATTAATTTACTTTATAATAGCTCTGTATTAGCTGAACGATGTTTAGTAAGTATGGATATAATCATGACTTTATGATAAATCTATTAAGGCACCTTAATACCCGCATTCATTGGTAGATGAAGTAAGTTTGGATAATAATGAAAGAATTATTTAATATCTACAAATTAAACATTTCAGCCAAGTTCAGTTTCCCCAGACCAGATGAAGTCAAACTATTCGATTTTTGAAGAAGGAATTTTTGTAGTAGGCATTGATTGGTAAAGTAGTTACTTCGTGGGACCATATTTCCTAAATATCTGTTCATTTAGTTCAATATTTACTCCAATGTCCAAATTAAGAACTGTTAGTCAGCTAAGAGTGTGTAACAATGAATATTTAAGAATAGAGGAACATGGGGTACAGTGAAACATGGGGCACAGTGAAACATGGGGCACAGTGAAACAAAATAGTTTTCCCGCAAAATATTTGAATCTGACCAGTGGCGCTATTTATTTATTTATTGTATTTGAATATACCTGCTGTTCATCTAGTTTCTAACTGGCTGTCATTGTATAGAGTTACGTTAGATCAGGGTGTTTGTTTTTCCTGGTAGAAAGTAAATTTTTGACGCTTCGTAATAATCTGTATTGCGTAATTTTACTTGTGTTTATGGAGTATTGTGTTATATTTTTGAAAACAACATTGTCTGCAGTATAGACACAGGTAAGTAACATTAACGTACATCAATTATTTTTTGTGCTAAAACGTGGTTTTTATTATTCTGGCATGTGGGGCACATTGAAACATGAATCATTGGGGCAGAGTGAAACGTTTCACTCTGCCCCATAGGATTTAAAAATGTATTATTTTTGCAAAAATTTTTTTTAAAAGTAATTTTAACATGTTAAAGTATTTTCATGTCCTTGCTCTGACCTTTGATGCTAAAAATGACGTTCTTGAAGAAGACTATGAAGTAAGTTTTTTTGGAGGGGCACAAAAAATATAATTCATTTCTAAAGCCACCAGCTGAAGACATAGATATAGTATCAGTGCAGCATAGCCAAATAAAAATGATTCTCCCAAAACCTGTTCAGTGTGGACGAACAAAAAAAAAACTCAGGAGCTACTTATCATTTGGAATGGACGTTTCTTCTATAAATATGGGATAAAACTCTATGAATATTACCTCAAAGTTATTGAAGAGTTGTATTTATTTGGTAGCTGTGGACATTCTTATTCTACTGTTGTGAAAAATTCAAGTTTTTATATTAAGAATGTAGTTCTTTAAGTCATAATGCCCAAAAGCTATTATTCAAATGTATTTTTGTTAAAATCCTGATAAATGATTCATGTTACAAATGTGTGTATCACTGTGCCCCATCGCCTGTTTCAGTGTACCCCACACGCGGGGCACAGTGAAACAAATGCAAGATTGATTTCAAATTATAATTACAGATACTATAAAACATTTCTCAGCTGTGAAATTTGTGTTGTACAATGGGCAAATAGGCATGTAATTATCCTATGTATCACAACGTCATTGGAATAAATAAAAGTGGATTTACAACTAAATTTCGATTATTTGTTTCACTCTGCCCCATGTTCCCCTACTTTATAGAATTCACTGTAGTGGTCAAAGTGGTTGATCTGTGCGAATGGTGCCATACAAGTGTAGCGACATCGAACATCGATCATCGATAAATCGAGTGTAGTATGATAACAAGAAGAAAACCTTCTCATATTGTTTTACCTACCATACGGGAATTGATGCTTATCTAACACAACCGTACATATTATTTTTTATTTTAATTGATATTCTGTTAAATACCTTCCCACAACTATTTACTTTAAATTAGAGAAGAATTGGTCGACTGTATCTTCTAATATAAAGAAGAAATAGTTGGGGTGCAGTCAATAAAAACACCAAAATAAGTGTAACTTATTTATTGTGTGCCGACGTTTCGGCCTACAATGTAGGCCATCTTCAGGGCGAATAAAACACGCGGCGGCTAGGCGATCTATGGCCCAAGTGAAAAAAGTGAAAAAAGCCCCCAAAAAAAATATTTATTCCAATATTGAGGACTAACGTATTTTTCACTTGGGCCATAGATCGCCTAGCCGCCGCGTGTTTTATTCGCCCTGAAGATGACCTACATTGTAGGCCGAAACGTCGGCACACAATAAATAAGTTACACTTATTTAGGTGTTTTTATTGACTGCACCCCCAACTATTTCTTCCTTATATTTACTTTAAAGGTAAATATGATCATTGATTCTTAGAGATAAGACTTGGTTAATACCAACTGAGTATGTTGGTGACAATGATGCCAATGATATGGTTTAAATGAATTAAATCACGTCGGGGTCACCAATTGTTAAGATTTTATAGGGATAGTGAAGCAGCTTAACACTACATGTTCTTGAAGGTTGAATCACTTTATTTATCACAAAAATAACATAAGGTATAGAATAAAAAGTAATAGGTACAGTGGTATTAGATAAACATCAATTCCCGTATGGTAAAACAATATGAGAAGGTTATCTTCTTGTTATCATACTACACTCGATTTATCGATGATCTATGTTCGATGTCGCTACACAAGCATTGAAGAATGTTTGAATCATTTGCTATTCGATGGTCCTGCAATCAAATCTCAAAGGCAGCGATATCTACTTAAGTATATTATTGAGAAGGACTGCAATCTCTTTATGTGTATTGGAGTTACAATAGCATCGACAAGGTGAATGGCATTTTTTGTCCCATAGATCTGTCATTGAATATTGAGTAGATGGATTTACGTTGTATTGTGTTGTCTTATGTATTTATATTATCTACTTTCATTTGTAATTAGTTGTTTTTATATTATGATTGTTATTGTCATAACTAATGCTTTGTTTTCTTGTTATTTTGAGGCTGCCAAGCCAACTCCTGCTAAAAAAAAACTATCTATCTATCTATTAACGCCAATGTATATTTTTACAAATTCACAACTAATGATATCAATGATCATGGCTACATTTATTCACTTCTTATTACTTTAATATAATTAAATATTTTTCACAAGCTTACTTTAATCTTAAGCTTTTAACATATGTTCTATTCGTTTACTTTAATTTTACCGACCTTTCGAGACTATATTATTTTCATAATCACAACCTAAAAATGAAAAATAGGATTTTAGTGAATAATACTAAATAGGCTACGTGTTGATAAACAGCGCCAAAATGAACTTGTGCCTTATAGCAGTTCAGTGTACAAATCAAGAGTACATGAACCTTGACTACCTAAATAATATTTCTATGAATACGTTATACTAGAGCTCTTAGCTAAACTCTTTTTTTCCGGAATGAGTTTAAGTAAGGGCATCCATTTCAAAAATATGTGTTAATATAGAAAAGAAATGATAGATTCAACTTTATATCGCTACTTTCATTATAAGGAGCGGAGTGGCTCAGTGGTAGAGCACTGATTTGCCATGCCAGACATCCCACTGCAGGCCAAGACTTTTATTTAGTCTGCAGCGGGAGATGGATCAAATAGGATCTAGGACCCTCCTGGGGCTCACCCAGCCTAGGATAAATAGGATACCAAAAATAAGAGGAGGAAATCTGGAGGTTGAGTGTGACCTAAGACAAGTCACCTCCTTGTAGGATGTACCATGTACTGAACCCCAGACCCTGGTAATCATGGTAATTCATAAAATCGTAAGTTATTTTCTCACGCTTAAGATCTATTCTAGTTTGAAACTTTGTTCTAGAAGTGAAATGTGTTCAAGATTATTTTTATTCGAAAGGACTGATTTTTAATGACCGTCCATATTTCACAAAGTTGAAATTTCTTTAGTTTTAAAGTCTAGAAGGTTTGGCACATCTTTTCATGCTTTAAGGTACTCTTCCAACCTGTGCTTGTCAGTAAGAACAGCCTATCGTCGATACAAATGCAAAAACACATTTTTCGTTTTCGATCTTAGGGTTTACTGTAGAATTAATAATTTATATAAAATCCATATAGAGTCATCAAGAAGGCACAAGAAACTCTTACAATGACGTAGGTAAAATACGATTTATGATTTGGAGTGCAGCTTGAAGGAGTTTTTATCTACTGAAAAGTGATGTTTTTCCTTTTCCATTTTATTTTTATTATTATTACTATTCATTTGTATCGACGATATGAGCACGTAGATGTGATGCAGCAAATGCGTATACTATTGTATACATGCATTTTTTAAAAGTATACAAAAATGGACTGATGCCCTTCCAACATGAAACAGATTATTATGCTTCAGGAATATCAGATGATTACTTTTGGAAATATCTAATACACCATGAGGTTGCTTCATTTCTGCAATGACTAATCCCCTAATATTTGGTCCTTAGAATGTGTATCAAAATAGTGTACTCTATAGCATTGCGCTCTGATATGATATATAGAGAAATCCATAAACGGTTATGGCTGGATGAACCCCTGATTGATCTGATCCTTTCCCAAATCCGAAAGTGTTGTGGACGTAACTATCAGCACCTCTATGGCCTCAGATTAGACAATGGAACTAGACAATAGATACGGCCAATTTAACAAGAGGCGCCCTGATGGGATATGCTGAGTTTTTCTCACACAGGCTTATTGTTGAGACTGTTTCATACCAAGGACTCTACTAACTGCCCATAATTACATCCATAAGTCACTCCTACCGGCTCTTATGATTTTCCTTTCTATTTTTTTTTTCCCGCAGTGCTTTTTTCCCATTTATGGGAATAATGGTTTCCTCTTCGCAGCACGCTACCCGTTTTTGTCGCAAGCGGCCGGGTTCAACATTCTACGACTCATGCTGCATGAGCACTCGTTGGGTTCGGAAAGGTTCTCGGACGGGAACTCGGGAAACGTTGGATTAATAATTAAGATAAGTGCTTAACAAACGTCCAAGAACGTATAACAAGCGAATTTTAGCACGCTTAGGTAAGCTTCGCTCTTATTTAGGTATGTATGCATCGGAATCTTTGAACTCGATCATTGAGAAAACTAACTAAACTGACAGTAATCAGACTTCCATATTAACCGTTCTCAAACCTAAAAATAATTTGAAACCTTCAATGAACCATTCTTAATTAAAAAGAGCACTCCGTCGTAAATGATAGACTTCAACTTATTCCATAAAAGTAATTTCGTAAGTTATCGAAAGAATTTTTAGCGATTTTTATAGTGTAATTTGATAGTAAGTCAGGAAAACCGTAGTATTTTAACATTTGCCGTTTATTATTAAAAATTTTATTAACTTCGCCTGTATGTATGGAAAGCGATATTTGAAATCAATTTTCGGCCTCTTCAAAAAATCGAATTAAATTGTAAACCTTGACACTTCCCAAGGACCGATGACAGTACAATAATTTGATAACTTTATTTCATAATCCTGACCATTATCTTTAGGATTAGCGATTTTTCATGTCCGAAGATAGGGTAGTGTCATGTGCCACATACTAACAAAGGCAAATATGGCTTTATTTTGTAGAAGAGCATAAAACTACTGGTGAAATCAACTAGAGAAATACGTATGGTTTTCAAGGAAAAAAATCTAGTTTAAAAAAACTAAAGAACACGCTATTGTTACTAGCCAAACTAAAAAGTAGAAAATGACAGATGTTTGTAGCTAGCCGGACTAAAAAGTAGAAAATAAGCTATAGTTAATAAACGAAAAAATTCATTTTATCGTAAAAAACGTTCAAAAACATGGTAGATGTTAATTTTTGTAAATATTTTATTGACTGGTATTGCTAAAAATAGAGTTATTAAGAAAATATCTTAATAATAAATAAATGATAATTGTATTGCTCTATTGTATATTGTTTGATTATTCTTCTTGTATTGTATTCTTCTAAGTTAACAAAAGTTTGATATAAGTGCGCATTTAATTTAATTTAATTCCAAATTAAATTCAATTGCACGTAATTTTTAAAACGTCAGTGATTCCATTCAATTATTTTTTGTGGTACTTAATGTATTACTTTTAAAAAATACTTTTTTATATACATATTAACATTCCTTATTTAATAAATTCAAAAAGAAGCATTGCAAAATAAACCTGAAACTGAACTGTCTCCACCCGTTTAAAATTCTTTGTTAGAATAAAGATTTCTTCAACCGGTCCCATTGCTCACTTCAACAGCTCGAAGACTTTGTTACCGCGGTGGAAATCCGCTAAGTTTTTCTTAACACCTCTGGATTCCTTGCTTGAATGCCTCTTTGGGTCGTTGAGAAAGCATTTACGCTTTCGATTTTTTGTTATTAAACTCAATTCTTGGTACCAAAAGCCTACTATGGGATTTTGTTAACTTTTATTTTAAAACTTATTATATAACACGGAAAAAATATATATATTTGTTTCTCTCTCTTTTGTTTTCCTGTACCACTACAACACCTGAAGGGCTATGAGTTCAATAAGTAGCAGAGACTGTACTGTTTCAAGGACAACGATTGTTGAGGGAGTTTATATGCCCTAGATCACGATAAACCGGCGGGATTCTCCACAATTAAGGGTACCCACGTTAAAGAAGCTAGGTGAACCCCAGGAGGGTACCCAGATCTTCAAGGTCCCAAACCTGGCTGTTAACAATTTAAATAAACTACGTGACTTGAACTCGGGACTTTCGACAAGGCAACTCAGCGCTGTACCACTGAGTTACCCCGTTCCCTTATCATATTATATTATTTTTAGCATAATGTAATATTTAGCTAATTGATGATATTTTTTATAAACCTGTACGTTTCTAAATTAATTATTGAAGTGATATAAGTGAAGCAATCGGCTTAATTGTTTTTAGCAGTTCTATGTTGAACGTCTTAGTGGTAGGGTGCTGTCTCATGTTTGGAGCCTGTTTGGGCTGTTGATTGTTGGGATATATTCACCTTTTCTTCGAGATGTGATTCATATAACCTTTTTTTGTTTTTGTGTCTTGATAATGCCTGAATAGGCGAAACTTCGACCGGTAAGTGGGTGTATTACTGGAGAAATTTGAAATATAAGGCTTTGCATTGTGGTTTTTCCCAATTGCATTATAATAATTAATTGTTTTTATACAGGTCTTTGAATTACTGCTTCATTAGATTATAGATACGAGTAAATCTGGTAGTAAAACGTCCATGCTGACTATACCTTGCTATGTAAGGTCATAAGTAACTTATAAAGAAATTTTTTAATCCGAGACTTTTTTGCAATGAGATAGTCATTCGTGTGCTTATTACAGTTCATTAAAATATATGCTGAATTTTGATTGTTTGACAAAACCTTACATTTGAATAATGATTTATAAATGGGCCTATCTATAAATTGTTAGCGCTTTTTTATGACTTCCTCAAAAGAGTTTTTTCAATAACCCTATTACATTTTATAGCCACAGCTTTGTGAATTAGTTTTAGAGCTATGCAAAGCATCAGTTGAATCGTAATAATTGAAATGGTTCTTTATGGATAATTTTTTTTATTATACTTTTAATTTACATTTGCATCTGCGCAGTACTCATTCGAGCAAATATGGTCTTCTCTATTTGCTGAGATATGCATTCTTTAACTGATTAATGTTTTCTGAACAGGTCTCAAGGCCATTGCCTTTTTAATCTTCTCAAAGGAAGTCCAGGTAACGAGGGTTTGAAAGTGAAAGAAAGTAAGTCTGTTTGCAATGTGTTAATGAGTGGAGAGTTGTGTATTTGGTGGGAATATGTGGATTTACTGTGGAAATGTTCATGTATTTTCGTATAGTGCGATTCGTAATAAAGCATGGTCCATTAACAATTTTTTTTAGGATTTCGGATTTTAATGTTTGGAACTTGTGTGTTTAACTGAACCCCGGAGTTTTTCTCCATATTTCCCTGTGGGTTTTAGAATAGTCTTGTAGATTAGACGTTAGTTTCGCTATTCAAGAGAAGATCTGTAGTTAACGAGATGTGATAGTTGTTTATTATTGTCAGTTCTTGTATTTTTTGTTTTGTGTGCATTTCAATGCGAATATAGCCCGAGATAACGTGTGTAGTTTTTAAAAAGTTCATTTTCGTTGTCAATTTTGATTGCTGTGCTCGAAGCGATTATTTTGTCTTGCTATTTATGGAACCACTTTTCTAAATCAAATGTGTGGTTTTGGAGGGCTACAGATCCTATATTACGATCTTTGTTGGACAAAATAATGGCTGTATAGTCAGTCAGGGTATAGATGGTGATGGATATCAGAGGTGTAAAGGGAATAGAGAATAGAGCTTAAAGCTCATTAGCTATAATATAAATATATACAGTAATAACTATGTATTATATATATCTATATCTATATCTATCCTTGAAGTATTAAAATGTTATATGTATTATTAAAATATCTCAATTACCGACCTATCCAACCGTCAGTAGTAATGATTGTTTTTTGATTCGTCACATACCTTACAGTTCTACGGATACGTTAAAAACTTCATTAGCTCCAAAATATCCTAATGGAGAAAGATAGAATCATTCACACGGGAAGGTTTTGAATGCGCTTTCTCATGCGAATTGTATCGAAATCTCTAATGCTGATGAATTATGCCATTTGTTGAAACCAGGTGAGCTCTATGGGGTGCTAATCCTGACATAAATATGATAAAGCATACTCCCGAGTTGGAAACGGCGGGTAGAGGCTGAGTTCACCCCTACCGGTTAGTGGGGCTCTACGCCATTGTACCAACTTCTTTCAAAGGAGATATTTTTTTCTGTATTTTTTTCTGTATAACAATAATAAATACAATGTCCCATCTACGTTTCGAGTGGTTCATTTTCCATATTAGATCAATCAATCTTATGAATCAGCAAAAAAATTTGTGTGCTTATGTGATGCTTTAAAAAAAATCAAAACTATTGCAATTTTCACTGCTTACACCCATCTTTACTTTCATACATGCAAATAATCCAATTTTGGTTATTAACCTTACTTAAAATTTTGTTTAAAACAAAATATGTGTGTTTATTAAATCCTTTACTGATTAGGTACCGTTGGCGTGAGTGGCATGTGTTTAAATTTTTTTCAAGGAGTTATGTAGAATTTTAACGTGTATTTTTCACATTGATATACCAAATACACCTTACTGAGTTAATGACGCCGCGAATCAAGAAAAAAAAAAGGACCCCTAATTTAATTATCATATTATTTAAATATTTAACTTCAATTTCTGTAATAATTATTGAAACCCAATATTTTCAGTTCAAGCCTTATTCTTATGGCACTTAGGTAGATCCGACCGACGACAAGTCTTCGACTTATTTATCGCATATAGGATAGGATAATGATAATTAGCTTTGAATACGATGAAAATTGTTGGATGGCTGTTTATTATTTCCTACTGTTAAACTGAAATGGCATAATTTCATCTACTCATTATTTTTTTAATGATTTATTATGAATCATATGAAGCAAATGAAATCAACTATAGCGTAAATTCAATTATAAATATGTTAATTTGAAAAATAACATATGGTCCCCTCTAGGGGACCTTGGGCACTGGTTGTACAAGTAAGGGAATTGGAGATACATAATTACTAAGAATAACATTTTTCTCTTTTAAAAAAAGTTTTATTTTACAGTTCATTGTTTACAGTATTATTAGTTTTGAATCATAGTTTTAATGATGAGTAATTTATGATAAATTATTTATCCTATGGAAATAAAAAAAACAGCGCGTATGGAGCCCAACATTGCAAACCTCACAAATGATTCTTGTGTGTTTGTTGCAATTCCATATTTGTCATTTTCAGGTAGTTTTGAATTGTCAGACAGGCGTAGAAATCGTTGTATTTCTAGAAATCGATCACCCCTCATACTGTCGAACAGCCTGTCACTTTCGGCTTCCCAAAACATTCGAATATTTTTTGGCGTTATCTAGCCATTCAAAACGTTTAAAGGTTACATTTAAATGGTGGTTCCTAGACAGGGCATATATGTTGGAATTTTCGATATTCATGTTGATTCATCCCCATACATCCTATCGAAACATTCAAAAGATGATAGATTATTAATGTTTCGGAATAATTTTTCTGCAGAATCTCCATTCCCAGCTCTCTTTGAAAAATTCATTAGTTCATATCGCATTCTTCTCAATCCCCACTTTCTTCAGAAACTAAACCTCCATCCTCCGGAGTGAAAAGAGTGATTTCGATGTCTTCAAGAGTATGTCCCCCTTCCAAAAGTGTTATTACCTCTTCTAAAGGCACACTAAAAAAGCAATAACGTAGATAAATTCGGTCTTTATATTATGATAAATTCTAATTAAAAAAAAATTAACATTACTTTATTTATTTGTGATAAAACGAATTAAGTTTCTTCTAATAATAGTTGTAAATAGATTTTCTGTCGTTTGTAAATAAAAGAAATAAAAAAATCAACCTGTAGTAATCCTAGAGCCCAAGGTCCACTACAGAGGACCTCAGTATATAAAGTTTACTTATGACCAATGATTTCAACAGATTCTCATGATTTGCAATTTGTTACATTAAAAAAAAAACATTGAATAAATGATTTATTCAGAAAAAATGGTAAAACTTGCCTTCTTTTAGCCATAATAATGAAAAGTGCAGAGCTATCTCCAAAAAGGGACTTTTTTGAGTACAACAACTTCAAAACCACTTGACACAGTTATTTATAAACCTGAGAGATTATAATTTTGCACTAAAATAAATTGACCCCTCGTTTAACTAAAGAGATAGAAAACCTAGACACCACCTTCTTGTGGAACTTTTAAATAAATATGAAAATGTGGTCTCCTGTAGGGGAACTTGGGCATTGGAGAGTTAAATAAATAGATATAAGAAACCGTAATACATAAATTTCATTATTATATTTTAATGTTACAGGCCTGAAATGAATTAAGTTGAAAGCAACATGCCCTTTGCGTGCTCAACATGGATGATTTAAAGAAGCAAGAACAAGTCTACAGAGGGATGACTAAAGTTATATATTTTAATGATCCATCAACGTAGGCGTTTAGAAGTTTATTTATTTCTTGATTGCCTCAAATCATTTCTATTTCCATCGACGTTTATATTTAAATATATCAGAGGTTCAAATAAAATTTCATAAAAAATAAATCACTGAAATCCTAATAACGGAACTAAGTAACTTATTAACTATAGAGATATTACATTCTACAAATTCATCTGTCCCAGTCATATGATATAACACGGTAACATATTGATATGTTAAACATTCAGTCTGTAAAGCATTCCATATTTTTTTCAGGGACATTCCTTTTTTTTTAATATCCAAAGATATCAATTTCTTAGACACCGAAATTTCTCCCACCATCACGGATGAAAAAATGTATACCTACATCCTACATTCCTGTTGTACATTCTTTTAAAAAGGCTTGAAATTCAATTCTATAAAATTCTGATCATACCTGCAACACAAAAATGATTAAGAAAATATTTTAAATTTATGCTGATCACACATCAGTCGAGTATTAACTATTATATTTATTTATTTCAATACTTCCATTGATATTAATTTTATTTTTCTTGGATTTTCAATCCTCAGTAGGAATCTGTACAGCTCTTTGATTATGTTTGGTAAACAAGCAAATATGACAAAAATGAATACTGTAAAAACATTACCTAATAATAACAAAAAGCTAAGCTACATATGACAGCATTTTATATTAGTTATAACAATTATAAAAATTATGAAAACTATCTGGTTTTATATCACAGAATCATGTGTGCCCTACACGTTGTGCATTTTCTTTAAATTTATCAGTGGAAATTTATTCACACAAATTAAGGCATTATGGTCTTATATTCCCACAAATCGCAAATTTTAGTAATATGAAAATAGTTTATTAAATTTTGTACATTTGCCTCACGCCTCTTCTTCAGAGGCCATTTTTAACATTTTACCTCAATACTTAATAGTTTTAAATTGAGCTATTATTATAGTATTCTTAATTTTTATAGTACTCTTGTTCACTATTATTTGGACCTCATCCAGACAATTATATTCTTCTTTTATTTAGTCATAATAATCCAGTTCCACATTTTTTTCTTCCCTAAAGTACACTAGAATTGATAACTTTAATGGCCGGCCAATAAAAAAAGAACGCAGGTGGGATATCATTACGAATAATAAGGCTATTAAAACCCTTATTAAGTATTCATAGCTTTGTCTTTATTAAATTATGAGGTGTGTATAATGGAAATAAAATTATATTTAACCTTCACACATGCTTGAATTAATTAACCCCATTTATATTTAGTGAAACATATAATCGATAGCTAAATAACTAAAAATACTCAATATTAAAATGAAATTTCAAAAATGATCACTAGAGTTCGGATTCCATACAAGAAATGAGTCTTGAGACGTGCAATAATACCGCAATAGCGTGGAACAAAAAAATTCTAAATATTATATTGCTTAAATTCCCTCTTTTTCTTTTAGTTTTTTTTTAATCGTAAAACAAGATTTGGTATAGCATTAAGGAGTAAGGCGAAGAAATGAGGTTTACAAGACAAACAACATTTATTTGAGGATTTCTGGTTATAGTACAATTTTACAAGATTTTTATATTTTGTTATAAAGTGTTTTCTGCGTGATTTTTTTTTTATTATACACTTACCTAGCTTTAATGTTTTTAATTATATAATACTTAATAGCAAAGTTTTTAATAAAGAATTCATGATTTATATCAATCAGTTAGTTTAAATTTGATAAATATCTTAGCTGTAAAAATAAATTATGATTCATTTTGCATTCCTTTGTAGATTAGAGTTTGGGTATGACTAAATATTTCAACGATTTTGGGGGAAAAAATCCCCCAAATGAAGTAATGTAGGGTAATGAAAAATCCATAAATTCAAATTAATGGTTGTGGTTAAAGATTCTATTGGAAGTTTACTTCAAGATTAATAACGTTATATTATAATTAAAGTAATTAACTTTTAAAGTATGCGCATAGTTAATATTTATATTGACCTAGTGCGGTTTTTACATTGAATATATTGCAGTTTTTTACGTATATAAGCCTTAAAATTAAAAAATAAAATAAAATTAATAATTATCTAAAATCACAAAATCATGTCGCATCACAAAGTACTGATATGTACTATTTAATTTAGGTCATGGTACATTTTCATATCACAAGGAAAATCCGGAGTAAAATTTCGAATATTTTTTAATCTGAAAGTTCTGCGAATGATACTTGCTTTCAAAATAAAACTATTTACCAGTAATAAGTTTTGATTAATTTTTTTTAGTAATCCCAATAGGAGATAGATGATATGAGATAGATTAGAAATGGATTAATGAGGTAAAATTGAGGATTCGAATGGATATTTAATGTCCTATCATATCTCTAATACTGATGCCAGCCTCCGGGCAGACCCAGATACCGACGCTATCTCACACGCAAACTTTTTCTGCTTGTTATATTTCTTTGAAAAATGAGCCTTTTAGGGCCATCTTAAAATTGGAAAGTTTAGCAGAAGTTTTTGCTCGTTTACTAATAACTCGAATCGTGAGGGATTTTGTTATATTTCTATGTCTGCTTCATATTAGAAATAGGTTACATTTTTCTTTATTAGCAATGTTCTGAATAAATATTCCTATATATTTTTTGTAAACGCTTAAAATTATTAATTATATCTGGAATAGTATTTATGTTTCATAATGATGAAAATAGTATTTGTTTATACTGAATGTTTTTATTTATAAATTCTTTCATGATTCAGTACTAAATTTGCCTTGCCCTCGAAAAATATTAGGGTATAAATTTAGTATGCAGCAGAAGAATGTCCAATCGACATTATATTGCGTATGAAATGTAGGGATAATCGAATCTGATGGCGATATTTATTGCATAGTAGTTATAAATTAACTATTTACGAAAAAATAAAAAAATATTGCAGTACGCTTTATCGAAAAATAATTATATTTACTGAAATTTTTGTTACAAATATAATCATAATAACATAATATAACAATACACGATATTTTTGCATTAACTTATATATATATATATATATAATTGTTTTTCTGAGAACATTTAAGAGAACAAAATCGTGCCATTTATCTCTTTCGATATGCACGTCTCTAACTGAGAGGTTAAGGCATTGAAATAAAGAAAATATTAATACAAATATATTAATCAGAAAAATTAAAATTATAGTAAATCACGTATCCATAAAATTATTATAATTCTCGCACTACGGTCCTGATAGAACCCGGTCCTCCAACATCACAGGCAACGTATCTCCGCGATCCTACGCTATTCCCCTCCATTCATGTTTACCCAGCAATTTTAAGCCCTCCAGATCGTCCAGCCATCTGATCCGAATACGTCCTACGTCCTGTACTTCGTTTTTCATACGGTTTCCCAACCATTCCGCCATATATATATTGGATTCTACTTATCAAGACTGTTATGGAAATATCATGTTTTAGGTCTCGAGTTTCAGTCCTTATTTAAAATTCTTAGGCGAAGTTTCGAGGCTAGGTTAGTCTCATACTCATGCCCTGACGGTGAAAAAATGAACTTTACTAAAAACATTAAATAAAACACTAAATTAAATATAAAATGACACAGATAGGTGTAATAGATGTATTACAACTTACACATGTATTACACATGAAGGACTGAAACTCGAGAACTAAAACATAATATATATATATATATGACTTTACGTTTTATTTCTAGCATGTAGAGTAATACCACTGGGTAGATTCTCTACTTGCCTTTATTCATGCTAATGTTACCATTGATTCTATTTACTGGTGGTATGAGTTTAATACAGTTTGTATATTACATTGAATAAAAAAAAATGTGTAGCACAATAAAAAAAAAAAAATTAACGTTCTATTACTACAACTTGAACCAATAACAGATATAAAAACTTTCTAAACAATTTGAGATATCTCCTCTCATTCACATTCCTTTTTTAGTTCCCAAATTGACGGCAGTAAAAAAAAGAATGACACCAAATTGCCAATAAACGTTTGCGATTCTTCCGAAGCTAAACGGTAGTAAATAGTCGACTGGCCATTGTGGTTCGTGGAGCTGGCCAAATTGGGAGATATTTTATTAAAAAGACAGGCAAGAGAAGCAGGCACGGAAGATATCATTAGACCAATTGCCAGGTAGCTCTGTGTAATGACGTAATAGCTCGGGAAGGCGCCGCTGGTAGACTCTGATACAAACGTAGGAGTCGAGGATGTGCAACATATGTTCTCAAGAAGTAGCTATTATTGCTGGAGTTTATCAGTTTAATTAATTAAATAATAAAGAACATTAGAGTAGTTAATTGGAATCATGGCACACAGCACAATATCCCAACTCTCCTTAAGATACTCACAGGAGTAGTGAATTTGCAAAGCATGTTCTCCAGCAGTTTCTATGATTACTGATGCTTTTTAAGTCGATTAATTAAATAAAGTGGATAATGATGGATAATGGATATATTCTAAGCAGTCGTGGATGTGCAACACATGCTTTCTTGAAGCTGCTGTGATTCCTGGTATTAGTTAAGTCGATTAATTAAATAAGAATGGTCATTGAACAGTTAGTCGAAATAGGGCATACTCTTTGCCTCAACAGTTTGTATAGTACTCTCAGAAATTGAGAATATGCTCGTCATGCACTACATCGGTGTTTTGACTCCTTCAACGGGAAAGTGAAGCTGAAATCTTCCCATTGATAGATTTATTTTAAATTTATTATTTCGCCTATGAAGAAATGGACTAATCCGACCTTTCCATATCGAGCGGATTTTCCAACTGCGACGTAACTAAGGAAAGTGTTCTCAACGCTCGAGTGACAGCCAGTAATTTCAAATATGGTAGCTAGGCTAACATAACAAGATGCCAATCACGAGTCTTAAGTATCTAATCACTTTCAGTTTTCTGTGGGAAATATTTCAGATTTTTCTGTTACTACTAACGCGCTACTATGAGGTTAGCTATTATAGATTAACCATATATAATGTAGCATAATGCTTTCTTGGAACTTTAATTATTATGTGACTTTGTAATGACTATCTTGATTAAAATTAATTGATGGATTGATTATATTAATTTTCAAAGCTATAATAGGAATGGGGTAGGGGTTAATTATTAATCAGTATGTAAGGACATTGAATAATGTAGATATCAACTGTCATCCGTGGATCAGCCCTGTGGGATCTTTAATTTATCCTGGGACTTATCCAGAATTTGTAATGATTGGGTGAAAGTCTAGTGGCCGAAAATAGTTTATAAATTTTCACTTTGCATAACTGTGTTTGATGTGTTTCCTATTCGTACTACTGGTATTTTCCCTATTCTCATGCACGTCATGAGAATGGATGAGAGACGATGTCCTCTTGTACTTCAATTTTGCCCTAGGAGGAGAAGACGTGAAGACTTGGGGAGCAGTAGATAGAAAGAGTGAGAGTGAGAAGTGGAGGGAATTCGTATTGGAGTCTGGGAAGTGAGAAAATTAAAAAATCCATTAGTTTTAATAAATGATTTCATAGAGTTTTGTGGAACGTCATTTTCAAAGCATGAATTATCTGTCTGAATGAATAACATTTATATTTTTCCAACATAATATTAAAAATAATCCGGAGTGCTGTCGGAACTTTTTAGTTTAGTTTGAACTCTTTAATATTTTTATTTACTTTTAATTTAGTTTTCTATATACCTGATTGTTCCAAAATCTGTCTTTCTTCAATGCCGTGGCTAAAATTATACATATATGCCTGCGTCACATATTTTAATCATAATTCATGTAATTATTCCACGAAAAACCGTCGTACGCGTATATGCGTTCATAGTCCCTATTGGCGACTTTCACTGATTGCTTGCGATTTGTTAATGAAGTACTTATGTATTACATTTTTTTATAAGTTGACGCCACTTTAGTATTTTTCTATTGTTAAAAAAGCAGAAATTAAAATTATTTCTCTGAAAAGTTTCAATAACGCACTCATTCGCTGTGGCTATATAGATGTATTTAATCCAGGAAGTAAGCCTATTTTATCAATATAAGTTTTCAGTTGGAAGGGAACAGAGGCCGGGTGCAGCCAGCCCCTAGCAGCGGCATTAAACCCCTGAATAAAGGTCCCCCCCCTTCCATGATCCGCTTAGGCTAAATCCTTTTTCACGGGCCTGCTCACACTAAGCCCTTCCACTGTCTCTATTAGCTGTTCCGTTCGCTCTCTCCTAGCTCTGCCGGACCACCCTTCGTGAGGAGTCAAGTATCCAGCGTCTTCTTTCTCATAATCTTTGATATTTCAAGACAGCGGCGTTGGTAGATCTACGCACAAAAACCGTCTTCCCTTCCATTAAAGCACCTGCGCTGCTACGATGCCTTCTGATCTCCTACGCACTTACGCAAGGAGTCTGTTTATTAGATGGAACAAAGACATTCAGCTTTCGAAGATCGAATTTCATGAAAATGGCGAGAAAACTGGAGTCAGTTTGCAAAGAAGGTATATGAGTATAAAAAAGGATATCTATTCAATAAAACCCTTCATCACCGTGTTTATAGTTAAACTCCAAACCTTAGTTTATGATCCTACATTGAACTAGAACTCTTCAATTTATTAATTAAATAAGAAATGTCATTAAATTATTCATTTAAAACAGGGCACATCCTTTTTTCCTCAATCCTTAGTCTGATTTCCCTGTAGTTGAAGATGTGTGACGCTTGTTCATCCACGACCCTGGTGTTCGTTATGTCGATTATTTAAATATTGACCTCACTTAAAACTCTGCCCTAACCCTTGTTATAAAAATGAAATTATTACATACCTAGTTGCATGCTGAATGTATTGGAGCAAGGTTGCTGTCTATCTTATGAGTCTCTTTGGACTTTTGATATGGAACGTACTGCACTTTGTCTTTGTTGTTGTGATTTTTCTTTTGATGTAATTCCTGATGAAGCCTGAATCGACAACTGGAGTTTTTCCATTATTTCAATGACTAAAAACTTTCCTTTTTTTCTTCTTTTTTTTCTATTGAATTATAATGAAACAAATGCATTAAAACCGAAATGGAAATCACGTTAAAGGAGAAGTAAATATAATCTCATATATTATATGATTGCACAATAGTGGAGATTCTTCGATGATAGTACTTTTATATTTTTTCTTCAGACAACCAAATTTTTAAAAATTCATTACGCTGAATGTCGTAGTTGGGAGGATGGCACTCAGGATGATATGTGGAATTTAGGTGTAGGCAACGCTTCTATACTACTTCTACTGGGTTTCGCTAAGCCTTTATTATTATTTTTCTTCTAGTATTCTATCAGTTGAATAATTAGACTAAGAAATATGCATACCAGAATTCTTTTTTAAATGAACAGAAACTGAAAACAAATGGAAAGCTTACAACTATTTTGATTTCGTTTTTCAGGTTAGCACGCTATACTAGCTCATTGTTTATTTCGAGGATTACAAGCAGAACTGAACTTGCGGAAGAGACATGATTCAGCTGTCATGTTCGAACGCCCTTGCGAATGAACGTCTGGCTGACCGAACAAGATTGTTTTCCACATTCAACAGAATGCAACAGCAGACACTCACCGCAGAAGATAGGACACAATAACAAGGGTGGTTTTGGCTTCCCTCCCCAGGGGCTGCCACAGATCCCTTGTTATTTTTACTTCTCTAGCCAGCTTTTGAATAATGTATTTCCCACGATTTGAATAAGCTTGTACTCCAGAAGACAGATAGAAATGTAAGGGATCCGCACTCCTGTTTTTCTAAGCCTCCGGCAGCTCAAGAGTCAACGTCTCTTCCATTCTTCATAAATATTTCATTATCCTTCTATTTCCCCTAACGATCCAACACATCACCAAGCAACTGGTTATGAAGGCTCTTATGAATGTTTCACGAGATTTTGCTTTCTGAGTGAATTCGCGAACGTTAGGAACATGTCACTTCGTTAAGATCTGAAAATAATATGTCCCATGTCTACTTTGAAATGTTTTAAGAAACTATCTTTATTTAGGGAGCGGAGTTGCAATATCGAAGGTCCTGGATTCAAATTGGTTTCACTGTTGAGTGTGATCACCAGTAAAACCGTTGTCAATGAAACATTACTGTCTTTAACATGTACTGAACCCCAGACCCTTCACGAGTTGTAGTGGTACAAGTTTTTTTCTTTTTACTTTTATTTCAGTTACAATAAACGTATTTTTCGTGACAATAGTTGATATATTATCCAAATTCATTTCCAAACAGGATCTTAGAAACATACTGAAGTTATCTGCAATCCTGTGTTCAAATGCAAAAGCTATAGATTCTAATTGAAAAAATATAAAACCAAGCGAAGCCTGAATAGTTTAGAATAGAATATTTTTAAAAAAATACACATTCTTTTTTTTAATTATACATTACATAAATAATAAAATAATAATAAATAAAAAAAGATAAACTGTGTATAGTATGGAGTGTGAGAAGCTACAGACACTGTGATGTATAATAATATATGAAACATAATAATGTTGTGTTATATTCTTCAAGTGATGTGACACCTGAATATATTAATACCACAGAAGAGTTTTCGCTCAAGTTCTGAAGTGCGTAATTCGACGAGTTGGATTTTCAAACACTTTTCTCTTACTGAGATAAACCCATTGATCCAATTTAGGTAAAAATCAGCAAAAAATAAATATTTAGATAAAATAATTGAAAAAAATGCTAGCATTTAAAATTCTGTAAAATAAGGGAACAGCCAACGTTTTGCCAATTCATGATTCATCAGGAAGACACCATACAATTCACATCAATGGAGATCAAATGCATTTTACTTCAATAATCCAAACGGACTATTCCTTTAGAAACTACTATACATCTCACACCAACTGTCCAAATAGTCTCATCAATCTGAGATCTTCGCTGATGTGAATTTTTAGGTAATGTATGTAACTTAAAAAGTTATTGGCTGTTCATTTTAAAATAATTTTGAAAGTTTGTTTGGCTTTGTTTTTTCAATAACTTTCTAATAATCCATATCAGTGACAGAAATATATATCTACAATTTGATGTTTTCGTGATACACATGGCATATAATAACATGTTTCATGATTTATTTTAGTCACAAGACTTTATATCTATAGTGCCTGGTTTAGTTTATTCTTTTCAATATTGTTTTTTTTTTTCACTAATGAAGAATCACAATACGTTTATCTGTTAATGAGGCGAATTATTGCATGTCTCAAGTCGATATTTTTCTAATTTTTATTGAATTTTTAAACTACGTTGCAACAAAAGGTTTATGTTTAGAAGAGGAAAAATGTTTTAAAACCCAACTCATTGAATTTCGTACTGAACTTGGGATGAAATTCTTCCGTGGTATTATTCAAGACAACAGAAGATTGTTCTTTCGCTCACTGTTTCTTCACCATAAACAGTATTAATGTTTCGGAACGCCCGGTGACGCTATGGCCAAGTTTAAATTAGTAGAGAAAAATTATACGAATTTCCGCGGAAGACAAAATTTTATTCTTATTTATTTTTAAAACATTGCTTCACTTTCAAAAGGAAAAGTAAGACTGATTACGAAAAAGGATTAAATGATCTTTAAAAAAGTATACATAACATAATTGTTTTTGTACAAATGATCCAATCCCTAATGATAAGAAAACTGTGAACAAACGAAACTGACATACGTTACGACCAAATATTATTATACATCACATTATCGGCAGCTTCTCATTTTTCCATATAGTTTATTTTTTTCTTTTATTTTTGTTATTTTAATTTGATGTGTAATTAAAACAAGCAACGATAATTTTTTTTTAAAGATAACTACCTCAAGATAGGAAATATCACTTATTATCGCGTCTTTTACATGTTAACGTTAAACGGTCTCATTAAAATAATGTAAATTTATATTTCATATTATGCTGAAACAGTTGTTTCCCTGAGCTAGGCTAATAGGATCCGTGTTATAAAATACTTTTAGTGACTTAAGTACTAATAGTACCTATCTGTCATCTTGTCACCTGGGGATTCTTATATCCCTGAGAGACAGTAATAATATTCGGACAGCCGGGATAAAACATGTTTTACAAACATCTTATTAGCATCTAGTATTAATATTAATGTAATCCCATTACCATTTTGATGATTTGATCAATAGTGTAACAACAGGATCCACCCTCGAAATATTCGGAGTACAATTTGTTCCTCGCCTTGCCTGTACCAGACTATTAACAATAGACATGTGGCTCCGTACTCGAGCTCAGATATTTTATTCATAGCGTTTCCGAAGTTAATTACTCATTTAGATCCGAAAAGGTGCTAATGGGTCCGGGATATTTCGGGCGCAGCTGTGCTTTAATAATGCTATGGTATGGCAGCTGGCGGGTCTACTTTGCCAAATAGCTCTACTTCGTTAGCAAGCTGATTGTGGGTTTTGGACCAAGAGAGAGAGAGACCAGGTAGCAAAGCCTGCAGTGTGCTTTCTCCTTAAGGCTGCAAGAGGAAGCAATGATACACAGGACTGTTCCTCGCATTATCAAGGTGCATCATCAGTGCATGAAATGGTGGCCTGCAAGGATGATGCAATTAACAAGCTTTGGAGAGCCTTAATTTTCCTTCTTACGTAATATATAGAAAATTGCTGACTCTTGTCTTATTAAAGCAGGCTTCGTGTTAAACAGTCCATAATCTCAATCACTACTGTTTATTCTTTTTATTGAATCACTAGTTAATAATGAAGTAACTATTAAAAATAATTTTTCAAATATTAAAGCATTTTTTTGTAATGTATTTATTACTGTATGGAAATAAAATAAATAATAATACATACATTGTGGAATATTAAAGACCTGCAATTAAAAAAAATATTATGCAACATAAGCACCATTCATATACGGAGGATTGTTGGACATTGAAAAGCCAACATAACTGTGCTCAGCATTCTGTAGTGGAGGGCTTCTGACTGGCAAGAATTCTTTCCATACTTCCCAGTGGTTTGGGGATTTCGAGGATATTCATTACTCTCTTGTAAATAATTTGACTGTTAAAAAATAAACGGTTATATCAATAAAGATGTTTGCAAGAAAGTGAAGAAATAGTGGCCAAATACATTGCAAAACACAATAATTTCAATTCGGAATTACAGAGTTTATACAACAAGCATTAAAATAGAAATTATAAAAAGGATGGTTAGTTTTCATAAAGTCACACCTATCATTTGTATTTTTTCATTTCTAATTATTGCCATCAAATTTCGTTCAGCTCATTTAATTTTTCAATACGGTTTTTCCATAGTTTTTATAAAAAATATTTGAACTTTTTAAATATATTATAATAATACAACAAGTAAACATGATGAATGATAGTAAATGGCATTAAATAAATTCAACTAGAGAAACTGAAAGCACTCTAATTGCAATTTCAACTTAGAAGATCACGAGACCACCTTTTCAGACGCCTAGGAGGATTATCGATAAATGAAGAAGTAGATAGGTTTGAAACTATTAAGTTTCAGGAGGAATTAAGATTAGGTTTATAAAGGAAGAATACAGTCATGAATGAAGTAATATCGATTTCGGGCCAAATCAGCAAGAAATGGGTCATTATGGATGACTTTATACGTAACAAAGTGTGAAGCATTGAGGATTTTGAATTGTAAGGATTGGATATGAGAGCAATTAGATGGTTAGATGGTTTAATGGAGCCCTAAAGCTCTAATCTGTAAATAATCATGCCTATGGTTCTTTTGTCATTTATTGGGAGCCTAGAGCGGTTGTCTACTGTGTTGAAGTAGCCTGAAAGAGCGAGCAGTTTCACTCTAATTTTTCCATAGTAAAAAAGAAAGATTTAACAATTACATGGGCTCTTAATTTCGGATTTATTTTTATCAAATGTGGAAACCAATATTACACATCACTAATTAAAGTTGTAAGCCAAACGAACAGGATGAGTAAGTATTCATTGCACAAGGTATATATTTGATTTACTAAAGATTTTACTCTGCAAAACTAATCGTTTAAAATTGGTGTTGACGTAACACACCTGCCCGAAACTGGCATGCTATCAGCATTCTTGCGTAATTACAACTCATCATCTCATCGGTTCATTACACCTTCCAGCAATGTACCAATTTGAAGACTTTTACTCTTCTGGACGTAACTCGCAACCAGTCTTCAGAAGTGCTCGTGAATGCTTGGTGAATCTCAATTCAAACATAATTTGTGAGCAATTTTTAGGGATTGTGAAAAAATTTTGCATTGGCATCTTCTATGTGAAACTTGTAAATAAGAATAATCAAGAGCAAAGAAATATTTTCATGAATAAAATAGTTGTTATTGTTCTAAGATTTCATAATTTTTATATCCCCAGATCTGTTATGAAAAACTACAAAGCTGTTAAAATTTGGTTAAATAGCTGAAGTATATATATATATAAATAGACTGGAAGCCCCAAATTCTGATAGACTAAATCGGAATACTCTCGATTAACACAACTTAGCATTGGCTTTCAGCCAAATATTGGGAGCAGAAAAACTTCCAAGATACTCTTATAAAACTACAATCTTTTAATACATTTGTATATAACAACATTTCATCGCATCCATCTCTTCATTTCGGAGCAATGAAAATAAAATAGGGCTAAGAAGAAGCCCTTGGCAAACGCCACTAATAAATTGGAAAAATTCAGACCGGACCTTTAAAAAATATGAAACTTATAATCAGAGTTCAAAGAGTTAGTATTTTCAATTAACTTAACCATATGGTCTACTTACAGAATAAGTTGAAATACAATTTTCTAGTAAGTATTGTAATTTGTTTTATATTTTTTATAATACCATAGAACAGGCAGTAGATAGAAGAAATGTCTTATAATTTAATAATTTGAAAAAAAAATTGTAAAACAAACAACATATTACCTATTTCTACAAACCTATCGTCAAATAGAATTAGTCGAAAAATGATACTCCTTTAAGTCGAATTATAAGTATTGAGATGATTTCCTTGGCCAATTTATTATGTATATATATATATATATATATATATATATATATATATATATATATATATATATATATATATAAACCTGTATTGCTACAACTCATGAGTGTCTTGAGCTCAGTACGTCGTAGAGTCCACACTGTTTCCAAGACAATGGTTGTGTAGGGAAGTGATTTGTCCGATATCATGATCAACCCGCTAGTCTTCCCCCAATGAAGGACACCCAATTTATGAGCCTGGATGAGCCACAGAAAGGTCTGCAGATCCCAAAGGGACCTCCTGAGCTGTTTGCAGATTAAATCTTATATCTGACATCACTCTATTTGAAGCCAGGATCTTAAGCACTGCAACTCAGTACGGTTCAAACTGAGCTATTTCGCTCCTTATAATATTATATACTTTAAGTTCAGTAATTTAGTTAAATATTATTGTAGTAATAGTATAGTTAGTTAGGTATAGTCTTAATAACTTGAGGAGATTGGAGACCTATGCACTTACTAAAAAACTTTGCGAGGTTGCAGTTTAAAATCTGCTGTAATTGTAAACTATAAAAGCTGGCCTCGTTGCTTAGTGCCGGCACTTCTTTCTACCCCGGCCTTCCCAACAAAAAACATAATGGTGGCCGCGAAGCACACTTTTCTTCGCACGTTTTCACGCCTGTTTTCCAATTAAAATTTTAATTAAATCCCACAATTTTTTATAACTATTTAATTCCGTTTTATAGCCTTGTTTCCGTATGACGTTTTCTCTTTCGACCGTATCATTGTTTCAGCAGTTAAAAATAATTGAGGTTTTTAGTTTTCTGTGTGAATTTTCATTTTTTTCTGATTTTTTTGAGTTTTGGATGCTTTTTATAGCAGGTTAAAATAAAATGTTACACAGGGTAACTTCATCCCAAAGGATTAGAAATTTCTTTTCTTTCGAAGTATACCATGTACAGTACTGTGGGGGTCCTATATTGGATGTACTCCAGACGATCAACTGTTACAGTTAATACTTAAATATTTAAGAAAAAACGTGGAGGGGCTGAAAATTACTCCAGCAGATATCATCACCATTTCAAGGATCATTTCTGAAAGCAAAATGTACGAATCTATTGTTTTTCAGGAAACAACTAAAAGATAACGGTGGCTGATGGGGCAAAAGAAAGGAAGGAGAAACATGAATGAATAAAGGAGATTTGGAAGCTGAGAAGACAGGAAAGAAGCAATGAGTTGAAGAAATGTACTTCATAGCAGCTTATACGAAAAAAAATACGAAAAACTGTAGTGACACAGTGTTTCAGTATCGATAGATGAAGTATCGAAAGTAAATTTTTTTTACATTTGATAAAATATCGACAATGCGTCATGATTATACTTTTAATCAATATTCGTAAATTTGTGAGTTCTGCAAAATATACGAGTCAGTTTGTGTGTCTCTTCAACGATAAGATTTACGTGAATTACGTTCTTTATTTAAGGTTAAATACATATTACGCTTTAATTGTTTTATAAGTAGTGCGAGTATACAAGAAAATTCAGGGAGGATACACGAAGAACGTATTTCTTCTATCGTCGCAGATTTTAACGTGTGTAGTTGAAACTTTACAAAAAACTTGTTTGTATAAATTTACAACTTTATAATGCTCCTTTCTGTTTATTAATTGAAATTAATACACTGAAAATAATAATTATTTCCTTACTCCTGCTTTGTCCTCATTCCTGGGGAAGAAGCTTAGTTCGGGGACCCAGGCAAATTGTAAATAGGGTTTGAAGGTGTACATTATTTTATTTATTTTTATTTTTATTATTTTTATCTAGACTTATTTTATTTTGTTTATACCACTTTTTTGTTTTGTTATGGAATGGTTGTAGCTTCATAGCACCATTACTTATTGCCCACAAGTGGCAGATTGTATTGTCTGAATAAAGTGTTTAAAAAAAAAAAAATTATTTCCTAAAATTGGATTTTTTCGGGTGAAAAAAAATTCTTAAATAAGCCTTAAAATATAGTTGTTAATTTAATATTGTTTTAATTTATGAATATATAATGCGTTTTCTTATAATTTTCGCACATGTAGTTACGTCTTTTCACAATAAGTTAATAGTTAGTATTGTTGTGTTTGTTTGTTTTGGCTTTCATAAAATTTGTATATAGATAGATAAATATTTATTATTTTACTTTTTTTTATAATTAATGTTACCTTGTTGATATTTTTTTCGTTTCTTTTAATTTGCCCAAGGAGCTAACTCCTTTATTTATCCTCCGTAATTTATCCGTATTCATTTATTAATTAAACTATTTATTCTACTTTAAGACATTATAGTTCATATTTTTTAATATTACTATTATTATTCTAAAGGGACCTGTACCACAATAAATAAAGGCTTTATTATTATTATTGAAGTTCAGCGTATCCTGAAGGGACACTCCCTCTGATGGTATCTGCACAGGCTGCAAGAAAGATGACCGGCTCAGTATTATCTCCAAGTTGCTCGACTATCTTTTGCAGTGCCAACTGTAATTCAATCGTTTGGAATTGATACGGTATGATCGCTTAGGATATGAAAAATAAAATAAAATAAAAGTTGTAGGATAAGAAATCTAGATTGCGCTGAGGTAGTTCCATTAGCCCCAACGGCATGCGGGTTTCCAATGGGTCTTGGATAACATCCTCTCCCTGACAATCAGAGCTTAAAAAGCGCTTTCTCTAAACCTTCCTCTCCCAACAATTCCTCTCATTCCTTTAAGAAACTATACACATTTTATATTTTCCTCTCTATATAATAAATAATGCATTACGATCCTTATATTTTAGCAGATATGGGATATATGAAAAACTATGGATTTGGGAATTGAGTTAAAAGTTGCATTTTATGTGTTGGTGGGAAATTCCGATTGAAGATGTTGGACTATTCTTAAGGGCAAACTGTAGGGAAGTAAGGAGACATCCAAGAATTTATCCACGATTTCTATAAGTTTGAATGTGTAAGAGAACATTTAATTGATAGCCAGAATCCCACAAGAAGGATAATCATAATGATGGACTTTTTATAATTTTTCAGACATAAACATTTTAGAACTTACGGTAATTCATCTAGAAACAATGAAAATAAAATAGTACTTAGAAGACATCCTTGGCGAACGCCAGTTACTATTGAATCAAATTAAAACTACGATATGAAACTGAATAATAAATGTACAAATAAATAATAAGTTACGATCCTTATTGTGAAAATAGAATTCCATTAAATAGTGTGGTCCATAAAAAAACAAAAACCTGTACCATTACAACCCGTGAATGGACTAGGGTTTAGTAAAGAGAAATACTGTTTCTTGAGCAACGATTGTGCAGGGTGGTGATTTGTTCTAGATAGTGCTCAACCGCCAGATTTTCCCCTTTCCTTTGAGTAACAACTGGACTGGGTGAGCCACAGGAGGATCCTATGTCTTATAGGATTCATGTCAGGCCGCTGTAGGACCCTTCGGCTAATCAGCGCTCTAACACTGACACATTTCGCTCTTCCAGAAAATAATCAGTGTTCATAACGTTAGGAGGAAGGTAATAGGAGTTATTTTAGATTTTGTTTTAACCCATATTACAATATAGAACAGGACATTTAATTGTGGGCTCCACTGTATCGCTCTTAGTGAAAATAAATTTCTTAGAAATGAGTGAAAATTCTTTGCTTTTAATTATTTTTTAAATTAATTCTTGGGTATGAATGTGTACATTATATTTTTTAATTATTATTATTATTTTTTTTTATTTTTGACTGTATATTATTATCATAACTTCTTTTTGTTACATATATTTATATGTAATATTGTTGTTTTTGTTGTATATATTTATTTATTTTATTTTGTTTATATCATTGTTTTGTTATGGAATGATTGTAAGCTACACAGCACCATTACTTATTGCCCACAAGTGGCAGATTGTAATGTTTCAATAAAGTGTTTAAAAAAAAAAATTCGTTTTTTTAAATGTTAATTAACTAACTTATTATTTTAATAACGAAATGGTACTGACTCAACATATTGTGTGAGTGATCCAAAAACAAAGTGAAAAACGATTTGATTTTGTAGGTGAGTGTAGAAATAAATAAAACATTTTATGCTTTCATTAAGTTAAGATAAAATTGAAATTAAAATGAAATTCAAATTCGCACAATCATTAACGAGATCGTGCTTCATTAGCTTACCTTTGCGCTTCATAATATTACCCTAGAACGAACTTCACATTTATGTCTGAACTTTATTATGTTTGAATACATTTCCATAAGCTAAGTTAATGGAAACATGGGCCCATTAATTTTAATAAATAATTAATAAGCCACTTCTGTTCAAGAACTTTCGTTACACAAATCCTTCGCACTTTATCAATGTGGAAAGTTGGAGAGAAACGTTTCTTTATATGAGATCTAACTGTTCTCACAACAAAAAAGAAAAGGACTAAACACTTGTAAATAAAAAATAATAAAAAGATTCATGTGAAGAGCACATTAGAGAGTAGCTGAGAAATGATTCCGTGAAAATCTTTTATTGAATGCAAATCAATAAAATTTCAAGGATGAAGAGGGTCTAGAAACTGTATAATTACATTCGTAATTCACAATGACTATAGAAAAAAAATATTAAATATGCTTTATTCTTTGTTTAAATAAAAAATAAATGAACAGAAGTAATGGACTGTATTGTCACGATTTCCTGTAATTAATGCTCTGTTCTTTATTTTCGAATCATGGTGATGTTCTACTGTAAATATTTAAAAAAATATTATATTTCCTAATTTATTATTGTTTTTTCATTTAACATAATTTTATGTTACTATGGCTAATCAGACGATGCTACAGTGGGAGTCCTAATTTTTTCCTACCAGGTATAATTAGGATAGGGATGTTTTACGACACCTGACTTAGTACAGACTCGGGATTCCCATTTTACCTTTCTTCGGTAGGACGGCATAACTGTCAGGCTGCGAACCAGCGATATGGAGCATAGTAGGGTTTTCTACTGACCAATATACCACGGGTGACCTTATTGTATACTAATGATCGGATAATTGTCAAATGCAATCGTTTATAACTGTTCTTATTTTATTTGATTTAACTCCTTCCGCCTATTTACCTTGAGTTTAGGTAAACGAATTACATGAAATGTCATGCAGGTCCACAAAGGCTTGACTGAAAAACTCTTTAGTGTTAAATAATAATGTTTACTTTGGGATCGCAAGAATATCCTGGGGGCACACTCAGCTTCTGTAACACATATATAGCTATCGTGTTAAAAAAAATCGAAGGAGAGAGCATTGCCAAAAATTCACAATTATACACCCTTTATTTGTTGTAGTTATTTATTTCAGTGTTAATTTGTTGCAAGGCTTATTTTATTTTACTTTCAACATTTTAGTTATAAAAAAAAAAATAATAGTGTACAATGGTCAGAGGGTGCAGTCAATTGTGCCATCATTTCGACCTAAGTTTCAGGCCATCTCAAAGGGAAGAGAATATAAGAAACAGAGAAAGTAGACATTGAGTTTACCGCGAACAAACGCGGACGAGGACTTTGTTTTATCATATGTATAGATGAAAGTAATAACACATAGAAGTGGATGATTTAGTTATATAATATAATGATTAACATGTTATTAGTAAAATTACTAATAATGATAAACAAAAAATGGATAAAAAAATAGTAAAATTAAAAATATAGTAAAGTATAATTTATATAAAATTATATTAACATTAAAAAATAGGTGAAAATGTTATCCTCTACGGATCCGAAACGTGGACAAGTACGAAAAAGGAAGAAAGGAAGTTGCTGGCCGTGGAGATGGACTTCTGGAGACGCTATTGTGCTATTTCCAGAATTCAACACGTCCCTAACAGAACAATTAGGCAACTGGTTGACCAGAAAACAACGATCCTCTTCGCATTAGAAACAAGAAGATTGAAATAGTATGGCCAAATAAAAAGAATGGAAGAGGAACGATGGCCAAACAGAATCTTCGAATATTGCACTACGGAAAGGGGGAAAAAGGACGACCAAAAAAAAGATGGTTGCAGGATGTGCAGGAGAGCATAGCAGCAACGGGTCTTAGAGAAGGAGACTTGCTGAATCGAGATCTGTGGCTAGACCTTATAGAGATGTAAAGCATTCAAGTTGTAAAATTATCGATAACAAAAAAAAATTAATCATACTTGCTTCTCACGCTTCCCGATTGCCTGCATTCATACAGTGACGAAGATATGTAGATTCAGGGTTGTGTGATTAATTTTTGCATTGCATGACCATATGGGGAAATAGATAAACAGATGAACATCAAAGAATGAGGTGCAGTATCTTTTATTTATATAAGTGTGTTATTGAATAACAACATTTAACATGGAATGCGGTAATTGTTTGAGCAGATAGATTTAAATTTATAGCCGGGAATTTGCCATATTTTGTTTTCTTGTTTTGTGAATGTTAGTAAACATTCCTCCTTTGTGGCGCCAACCATTATTAATTGCTCAATTTTAAGAGACTGTGAGGAGAATAATTATGTTTTATGTCTTGTATTATATTTAATTTTTCAACGACAAATGGCACAGTTTGAAATAAAGCTATATAAAACTTTATTTGGATTCCATTTATAGGACCATTAGGACATAACTGGGCCGTGTGATAAGTTTTGTGCTTATAGATATATTATATAAATAATAACGCTATAGAAGTTGGGAACAAATTTATTTTATATAAAGCAACTAGAGAAATTACCTTAAATAAAATAAATCTGACTAACGGTGGACAAATCTCCATTTTCAAATTTTCGTTCAATTTTTCTACAGTAGGTAGTTAACGTTTTAGTAGATGAACCCCGATATTATTCTAGAAATTAAAGTTCATCCATAATGATCCTATTAAATTATGAGTACCCAATTAGCAATGATTTGATATAGGGAGGCGGAATGGCCGGTGGTATTTTATTAAATCTATTAGCGAGCGGAGATGATCCTAAGAGATCTAGGACTCTCCTGGTGGCCATTCAGTTTCTATAAAGTGGGTACCCAAAGTAAGGGGGAATAATCTGAGGTTGAGCGTTATCTAGAACAAATCACCTCCCTGCACAACCGTTGTCCATAAAACCATACAGTCTCTACGATGTACTAAACCGCAGACCCTTTCGTGGGTTGTAGTGGTACAGCTTTTAGGTTTTTTATAGATTAATATTGCAATAATAGTTTATAGACTAATATTAGAATAAGATGTAGTTTGTTATCTTTTGTAAATCGCTGTATTCCATTTTTTCTATTTAAATACAAAGCCAGTGCTATATTTTGTGTAACGGCTTAGAGAAGAAAGAAACAGTGTCTTTGTGATTTGCCTATTTGTAAAAATGCTAATAATTTAACTGATTTAGCAAGATAAATTTTAAACAAAATATAATTTCTCGATCCGTTGTTAGGGAACGCCGATAAAATATCATTAATAGATAAACTTTTATACATGACACTGATTGAAATGTAACTGCAATTGAAATTGGTGTGCGAATGGGATATTTAACAAACTTTTAAATAATTGTTTAGTCGCATGACTTCTGAGTGGATTGGATAAATTTCTCTATTTAAAAAAAAAATTCTCTAATTTGGTTGTTAATATATAAGGATATTTGGATTTAATGATGAAATGCATGCGTATTGCATAACGTCAGCGGCCTTGAGCCGGTTCGAGTAAAAACCGCCTTCAGCGGACTCAGCCCATTGTAACGCCTTAAAATACCGAAAGGTAACAGAAGGCTTTTGTTTATATAGAAGTATTTGCAGGTATTTATTGTAAATTTGTATTTATATTGTAAATAAAATCTTGGAGGATGTGAAAAAAAAATGATGAAATGCCTGTTGGGAATCGAAAATTAAACACTTCGATTTCTTTTAAAGCAGAATAATACCTGAATAGATCAAACTTTCTGCTCCATTTGTAATCGACTGGTGTTGATACGAAGATCAACACAAGACCTTGTTAGGAGATCAAATACGGGTAGAAAGGGGACGACCCAATAAACGGACAATTATTTAATAGGTGACAATGAATTTCCATAACAACCACACTTCATATATCACAGCCGGTTCAATGGAAGAGGGAGATCTCTGTGACTTGTTAGGTGTTAATAGTGAGTTAGGGGAGGGTGCCAGGTGAACCCGGAATTTATTTAGGAGGGGAGTTTGGCGTTCGCTATGACCTGGGAAATTTATGGGCTTCAGCAGGACTTATGGCAATGTGTGAGGGGTTTCAACTACCACGAAGGGAAAACGTATGAATCCGTACAAAAGAAGAGTTTTCAAATTTATATTTAAAATATTCTAACGGTTTCTTCGTCCTTTTATGAAATCTTTGCAAATATGATCTTAAAATTTACAATTTAAATCACTTCTGTTAAGATGAGGTGGACATGGGAGAATAGAATTGTGAATTTTAAACCTACAAAATCCAGAGTGCTATTGTAATTTATAACAAACTGTTTCATGAATTCATCTTGAATGACAATATGAGAGGAAAATAGTTGACTGGATGATACAATGGAGAATGGAGATAGTTGGGGGGGGGGGGGTGCAGTAAAAAAACAACACCAAATAAGTACAAGACTTATATTTAATATGTGCCGACGTTTCGACCTACCATGTAGGCCATCTTCAGGACTATGAGAGAGAAACAAACAGAATAAAAAATATATAAAAAACGTTACAGTAACAAGAATATAGTGACATGTAATGCAGAAAATTAATATAGTGACAGATATAATAATTAAAGATAACGAATATTAAAATAGTGACAAATATAATAAAATTAAAATAGTGACAAATATAATAAAATTAAAATAGTGACAAATATAATAAAATTAAAGAACCAACAAAAATTAAAATAATGACAAATATAAAAATTAAAGATAACGAATATAAAATACAGAATAAATGTGCAGAAAGGATAATATTGTAAATATACAATTATATTTGTCCCTATTTTAATTTTTGTTGGTTCTTTAATTTTATTATATTTGTCACTATTTTAATTTTATTAGTAAAATAAAATAAAATAATACGAGAGGCATGAATTGATTGAATTATTAATTTATGAAAACAGATCCCTCATCCACGTTTTTAATCTCATCCTGATGTTCTTAGGTAAATCGTGGCCATTTGATCTATCAGTGGGTTTGGGAGTCCGTTTAATTTTTCTTGAAAGCTTGTAGTAAATTCTTATGTAATCTTCAACTGTTTCATCAACTAAATTCGAGTATCCACCTGATTTATCACATATTTGTTTTAATAAAATTCAGGAACATCGGATAATGATTACATTATCATTTTTGAACTTTGTTTTATGGGAGTAATGACATAAGTTTTAAAAATAGTTTCAAGCTTTTAAAATTTTTCTAATATTTAATAAAAGAATTTCAATACCATCATTACAATAGGAACGTTTTCCTTTACTAATACCCACATTTTCATTATTTTTAACTCATCTGATTTAATTTTGGCAGGAAATTCATATATAATAATTGAAAAAATATTTTTTTTAAAGGAGCGAAACGATTTAATTAAAATAGCATATTTAAATAGAAAAATATCATATAATAATTGTTATTATATAAGATAACAATTTCATTGTTATAACTATTGTGATGCTATGTACCAATTATTACTGACATGTATTTTTGACAAAAGACCAGCTGTTTAATAGAAAATATAAAAAATAAAAAAAATCGAGTATATATTGCTTTTACTAATAAAACACCGCTTTTAAGGCTTGTGTATTATTAGTGAGTGGTGCTTTACACGCCGAGGTAACTAAAAGGAACTGCCATTACACATCCAAAGTTGGAAGGTTGCGGTTTGTGGGCATTTAATATCCATTTAAAAGGCAGCAGTTTTCCAACCGACCAGATCCCGAGGCTGGCCCGATCCCCCAGGGGATGTCACGCAGGATTTATTTACCGCGAACTATCCCTAGGGTTTCACCCCATCGTCATCCCCAACAGTCATCCGGATTCCCCAGGGCTTATGACAGTCATCCTATCCCAAGGGTTGCCTCATCTGGCATGCGGATCGCGTAATTTTCCTTTGCTCAGCTGGAGCCTTCCTCAAATCACCAACGGAAGCCTCGCCCGGAAGATGAGTCCATTAGGACAGAATTGCCGGAAGTATTTATCATTTCGTCTATCGCTTTATTACTTTATTGGTCGGCTACGTCTTTGTAATGAAGAGATAAACTGATATGAAATCGCCTGATGCTTTTCTTTAAGTTTGTAATGATTAGGATAGTGAGCAATTAAGGCTACGTGGTCGCTGAAGGGTGACTGCCTTGTATGTAAGCATTAGTTTATAGAAGCTAAAACTATTTTGGTGCGATCTAGAAAGAACATAATAACCAAATTTTTACTAAAAGATTAATTTTTTAATTTATGTGAAAGAACTGTTTCAAGTTTCAATTAAAATCAATGCATAACGTCAAACGTATTTTATCTATGTATTTATTCGTGGTTTTGTGCCTTGTCAAGACTTTTATTTAGGCCAAGACAGACTTTTATTTAGTCTGTCAGTGGCCGGAGATGGGATCTAGAAACCTCATGGGGCACACCCAACCTCTATAAAGCGGGTACCCAAAATAAGTGGGAAGAATCTGGCGGTTGAGGATGGTCTAGGATGATAAATCACCTCCCTGCCCTGTTCATGAAACACTAGTCTCTACCCTGTACTGAACCCCAGACCCGTTCATATGTTGAAGTGGTACAGTTTTTTTTTTTGTCTTATAGGGAACTCTATATACATTTTAAATAAATCATAAATCTTAATGAAAGTCGCTATAAGTCGAATATAGTATAAACATTATATACTTTTCTAATATAACAATGAGATTCATATGAAGGAACCTACTAAATTATGAAACTAATCTTCAGTTAATATTGAAACGTGATTTCTAAACTCGATTTATATTGACTCATAAAAATGCATGGCCTGTCTTTGTAAATATTTGAAAAAGCTAACATTTAAGAATTCATGGTTAGCAGAAACGGAAAAGACTTGGATGAGCTGAAAATTACTACAATAGATTTACATGGGATAATATCTGCTGACAAAATTTTACAAATCTGTGAATTTCATTTTACTGTATTAGACAGTCTTCAGTATCTTTTTTGACTCTTCTTAGCACTTCTGAGTTTGTTTTGCGTGTTGTTCTATTTATAATAATGTATTCTTATGGAAGAAGTTCTATCTTTCTTCTTTCTTCTTTGTCTTTGTTTCTATCTAATTAGTTATTAGCCCCGATAAAAATAAATACCAATATTAGTAAAACTAAACTGCGTTTATTAATTTTAAATTTCAGCTTTCTCACATTATTACGATTTCGTTTTTCCAAAATACGTTATAAATCCGTTAAAAATGATCATTATTCGTAAATCTTCGTGTTACAAAAGGGATCCGATTCATTGGAACCTCAGACTCGAAATGACCATCATCAGGAATGAAAAAGGTTATAATTGGGAAGCAGTGGCTAGCCATGTGTCGGGCCAAACAATGGTAGCCATCTGCTCCTACCACTATTGCGATAATTCCCCGAGCGCTTCCACTATAATCACTGCCGCATCTTTCTGTCTTAGATTTCCTCCAACCTGACCAATCGTTATTTTCAACAAATCCTCGGAGAAAGTCAACAATGATAGGATGTTCGAGTACTCGTAGCAGGTGCTTCCTCTCAACAAACATTAAGGTAAGAATCTTTTGTTGAAAAGATCCGACTCATTCATCAGAAAACTTTCGCTTTCAACGTATCTTGAAAACAGATCTTGAAGATTTCCATGGAAATGGTTTTTTATTTGTTAAATGATAAACTAACCACAACTCATTTTGGAATCAGTACATGTAAGGTGGGTGTCCGGGATCACGATCGAGATCTTACAGACGCTTACAGAGGCTGGGTTAGCCCTAGGAGGCGCCAGGGTACATCCAAGACTACTAACAGATTAAATACTTTATTTGCCACAGCTGGATTGGAACAAGGTATCTTCTGCATAGCAAGTCAAGTCTCCATAAACTAAGCTAAAAAGCGCAGATAAATTATTTTCTTAAATTAATTTGTTCCCAGCCAAAGATGAACCCTGTATGATCAACAAACCAACAAGCCTTTCTGGATAAAGTATGTACCCATATATGGAGGACAAACCTGTCAGTTAAGCTTGATCACGGATAAACCTATCATCACACCAACTGTCTTAGAAACAGTACAGTCTCTAACAAATACTGTACTCATTACCATTCATTTGTTGTAATGGCAAAGGTTATTGGTATATAGAGGGAGTAGTATTGAAAATTCAGTATTTTGGTTCTGTAAGACCTTAAGACCCAAAAAAGCTTTCGATTAAATCTACGTGAATAGTTTTTTCGAAATGGTGTCAGATCGTTCCTATTCTGTGCTGTTTTCGTTAAACCTATTTTGGTGAAGAAGTGGTTTGGACATTATAAGTTCTTATTTTCTTATTATTATTTTGGCTCAACGGTCCTGCAAGAACCCGGGCCTTCACCACCGCAGCCGACCCATCTCCGCTATCCCGTGCTATCCTCCTCCAGTTATGTACACCCAGCAATTTCAGTTCATCTTTGACATCATTTAGCCATCTGATCCGAGGGCGCCCTCTGCTTCGTTTACCGTACGGTTTCTCATTGAGCTTTCTGCTCGCTATCCTGTGGTCAGGCATTCTTTCCACATGTCCTATCCATCTCAGTCTGGCTTTCTTCTATCAACGCCACTATGTCCGGCTCTCCATATAGCTCCATCAGCTCCTTATTCTTTCTCCTTCTACATATACCGTTTTCGGCCAGATTCTTATTAATATTTTTCATTCCCATATGTTGACCATACGTACTCCTTTCAGACAGGGGCCTTGTCTAGCACCCATAAATGATTACCGGTTTTACTATGGTTTTGTACAGTTGGATATGCATTCTTTCAGAGAGTGATTTTAACTGAAACATTCTTTGTAGTGAGGAATAATACCTATGACGTCGTCATTACCAGTATTACCCAAACAGCATTATCAGGAATATTCCAAGAATTTGAAGAGGCAGCCATTCAACTGGATCATATATGAAAAACTCAAAAATGGAAAAGATGGTAAATGTAAAAGTGAGTTTAAGAGAGCACAGTTTTAGAGCAGTAACCCAATTCAAGTGCCTGGGAAGTGTGGTCAAAGTTGATAACAAATAGAGAGTGAAATACAAGCCATAATAGGAGCAGGAAATAGGTGTTATTTCTCACTACAAAAAGTGTTTCAGTCAAAATAACTCTCTAAAAGAATAAAAACTCATAGTAAGACCGGTAGTCATGTTTGGGTGCGAGACATGGCCGCTGACCAAAAAATCAGAAGTTATCATAAATAAGTAAGTAAGTTACTAAGTAAGTCTAACTAAGTAACTAACTAAGTTAGTTACTAAATAAGAAGTTATCATAAATAAGTGATATCAGTTTCCCATTATCGTTTTGCAACAAGACAGACATATATAAACATACAGTGGATGATAAAATATTTAGACTGAAAAACATGTAAATATGATCGCATACATTTTTTAGGCAACTGAAAATCTAATTAATTTAATATACGGTCATGAGTACTCTGTTCAGTTTCAATAATGTTTCAAATATGATCTGAATCTGATGTCTAGTAACTTGTCTGTCTTAAAAAGGATCTAACCTATTTTCTAACGTGATATTTAGCGCATGTTATATGAACTATAACATGTTAAATACTTGTGGTATATGTTAAATAACTTGGAAAATAATCTCAGTTAGCAACATATTATTTTCGTAAGTTATGTTTTGAAATCTTTTTGCACTAAATGCATGTATGTATATATATACATACATTTCAACTCTGTTAAAAATTATCATTTAATTTTTGTTTTAACCGATAATTAAATGTGAGAACCATTCATGTTTCTAAATGAAATATAATTTAAAAACTGACACTTCGATTTCAGAGGTTGGTTAAAACCATGAGAAATAAGGCGGCAAAGTATTGTATTAAAAAAAAATTGCTCGACTAAACTAACAAAAAATGTGAAAAAGTCAATATTTAAAATTTTCGAGTTACCGAACGCCTCGTATAATACTTATATATAATTTCATAAAGCTTAGCAACATAAAATAGTGTTAGCAACAGTTAATCAAAGCTAGCAATCATGTTGAACATCTATCAGATACAGTTAAAAAATAACGGAACTCTAACCAGCATAGATGAAGCCCGGATTTAACACTGTTAATCCAGGTTTTAATGAAAGGTATTGCTTTAACAATTTAATAGATTCGTGATTCCACTCTTTTACTGTTACCTTTTTTTCTAAATATCAGTTAGCAACTGTTGAAAAAATAATTGAGGGTAACTTGTTTAGTTCTCTCATTTCAACAACTAATGCCTTGCATTCAACAGATATATTTTTTAAATTTTCAATCACATAGAAATAAATTACATATATACATACATAGCTGGATCTACATTCCGTCAACGAGACTGGGCCTCCTCCAAAAGCCTTCGCCAGTCAATACGATCAGTTGGAGCAGCTCTCCAGTTTCGGACTCCCAGCAGAGCTGGTCCTCACATCACTGAGTCCTCCCATCTGACATTTGGCCTTCCAATCCTTCTTCGTCCATGTATCCTTCCGGACAGCATCCTCCTGGGTATCGCCGAATCATCCATATGTGCGACGTGCCCGGCCAATCGATCTTCCTATCTTGATGAACTTGACCGAGTCTATATCCTTATAAAGGGCGGCTAGTTCAGCATTTCTCCTTCTTCTCCAAATTCCATACTCTCTAACAGGGCCAAAAATCCTTCTCAAGATTAGTCTCTCGAAGATCAGAAGTCTATTTTCATCTTGCTTCTTAAAGGCCCACGCTTCCGATCCATAAGTTAAAACAGAGCGTACCAAGGTTTTGGTCCTGTTCGAGAAGAATCTGCTTCCAAAATGCTTCAAGCACCGTCTCGCCGCCGCTATCCTCCTATTGACTTCTCGAGAGATGTCGTTTCCGAAGTAGATCTCAGCCCCGAGGTAGGCAAAGTTGCTTACCTTTTTGAAATTATATGGTCCAGCCTCAAAAGTACCGGTCCTCAGTGCATCCCCTCCGAGAAATAAATTACCTTCCATTTTTTCCAACTACTTTTATATATTATTGAAATATTAATCCTCCATCTTGATAGACTTTAAAGGAATGAGAGGAAGAAGAAGAAGATAAAATACTGAAGAAGATAACTTTCTTACCCCGATACATAATGAAATATATTGCAACGACTCAGTTAGTACATATTGCATTAAGCAAATATATGAATGATTTTTTTGTTCTGAAACAGATTTTTTCAGGCTACTTCAATATGTACTAGACATACATTTCTAAGCTCCTAATTAATTACAAAAGTCTCATATATTTGATTATTATAAGACCTACTTGGATTTATGGAGTAGAACTTTAGGGCTCCCCTAAGCCATCGAATTCTTTTCGTATCCAATTCTGACAATCCTTCGTAATATCCTTAAAACTCCTTACTTTGTTATGAATAATATCAACCATATTCAGCCACACTTGTTGCTGATTAGGCCCAAATCCCATATCAGTCCTTTCCAGACAATGTTTATTTCCACTAAAACCCAGTTATTTCAAATCACTTCTCGATAATCATCTGTCTGAAAAGATGATGGCCTCGTGACCTTCTAAGTAGATTTTGTTTTTAGTACTATCATTGGGTAGTTTCTCAACATGTCTTTATCCATGCCATTATGTACCATTCATCTATCATGTATCATTCATTATATTTTCTTATTGTATTATTATAATATAGTTGCAAATTTCAATAAATAAATTGTAAAAAATATGTATAATTATTTTTATTTATTTACTGCGTATGGAACTGGAGGATCACGCAAAGCACTCTGATGTGGTTTTTGTCAAAATTCCTACACCTTTTCTTCATAAATTCTTTTCCTCCCAACTCCTACTTTTCGAACTTGTTTCCAAACATTGTGAGTAAGGTCACTTTGTTCTATTTTCGCTTTTTCTAAAATTTACTTGGCTAATCCATGGTGACTTGACTTTTTGTAAGTAAGGAACCACTCTATTGGAACGTCATATTTGGGCAAATCTATTGATATGCTCATAAAAGTTTAATCGTAGATTTCTTAGCTCTGCTTATATATATATATATATATATATATATATATATATATATATATATATATATATATATATATATACAATATATAATAATTATGTACTGCTTCGCAATTTGAAGAACTGCGATTTGTTGAGTAGGAACACATGCCCTTAATTTTTTAAACATTATTAGTAAAAAAAAATAATTGACTATTGGAATGCATATATTTAATGAATAAATAATTGAAATCATGACTTATTAAGATAATATCAAATACTTATAAAGTATATATTAAAATAATAGTTTAAGGAATCCAAAAAATTAAATAATGGCCTTGCACACAGTAAATGGTTTCGATTTGTCAATATAAAATACAAAAAAGCAAATGAGAGGTTGTTATGCAGTTAGGGTTGCATTAGAAGAAGAGTGTGGGAATGTAGCGTCCCCATTGTGAAATGTCATTCCTGCCTCTTATCTCCTTCAGGCCAAGTCACTATTTTGATTCAAAAATTGTTTCTGTTTCACTCACTGGTGAACATTGTATATGCAGTTCGCATCTTGAGAGTTCAAAATCGATTTCTACCACGTCGTTTGTCGTGCCTACTATGTAATTGTCAAAATTGTAATTATTCAACAATTGTGGCTAATTTTAATATGTACTTAAGAAAACCTTAGAATTGTATATTTGTTGCCTACTACGTGGTTGATAGAGAGCTGGGTTGCAGTGCCGAAGGCTCAATGTTAAAATCCTGCTGCTGACAGATTTTTTTAAATTTTATTGGCATATTTTTTTAGCAGCCGGATCCTTTGGGATGTAGGACACTCCTGCTGCAGCATCCATAAAGTAGGTACCCAAAATAGGGGGGAATATCCAATATTCGTTCCAGACTTTTCGGAGGATTATCGGGAATTGAAGAGCTGCCTTGGTTTGAATCTACTGCGTTAGTGTGAGAATAAAGTTTGTCCTAAAAAGATTGAAATCAAGTTTGTGCCAAATGAGACAAAGCAACAAATGAGACATTAAGGTCAATTCGTAACCAAGTAGGGAGAATTGAGGATTTTACGAAGGATTTTTGATTTAAGAATAAAATAGTCCAGGTTCTATGAGCTATTTACAGTACACTATTATTGCCATTGTACCACATTTAATCATTATCAAAATAAATAAATGTCTATTTTATGTTTCTTTGCTTGTTTTTCTTGGCTGGGGAATAACAATATTACATTTTTTTTATATATAAAGATAAGCTTATTGGTCCATTTCGATTGATTATTAAGGTATTATTATTCAAGCACGGTTTTAAAAATATGCCTGGGGTCTCTTATTATCTTTGCAGGAATGTTTGCCTTCCAAGAAGAGAACAATCAAGCTTTGGAAATTAGTAGCGACGGAGCTGATCCTCCATTCTTCGGTACGTATCCTTTAAAAGAGGAAACATCTGGTAAGGCCCAGGTGACCCGGGCCTGCCAAAATCTATGCAGATGGAGCACCTTGGGAGGAATCAGTTTCGCAGGTGACGCCTGTTGCTGGCGCACGTGCTCCCTCTAGCATCTGCTTACTTGTTGCTGGAGGATGCTCTTCTGGAGGCGGATATCCAGCCATCTGCCTCCACAATCTCATCCATCTGCTCCGTCCCTGCTCACCGATTTGCTTTTCCGCTCTTTACTTCCTTTAGGCCGATGCTGGGGGTGTATGCTGCAGGTTAGTCCATCCACCTGGTTCCTCTTCCCAACAAGTATCTTCCAGCCGTGGAAATGTGCAGGAAGATTAGAATCACCTTGTTGCTCAGGGGCAGCTTGGGGGAGAAATTTCTTTCTTCCCTCGTAATGCCAAAAAAAAAAAACCCTAAAAGAATGGAAAGTGCAAAATAACATTCCTTTGTAGTGGAGAACTCCAGAAATATTAAAAACAACATTACTTTCTTAAAAATTCAAGCAATATCAATGCACATTGTATTATTATAATCTGCAACATAAAATATTTCTTGTTTAGGGTTGAACCTTCTTTAAATCAGTTATATATACAATATTGCTATATATACAAATTCTATTATATAGATGCAATGTCAAGTTATTATTTAACTAATTAATTAGTCTTTTAGCACAATTTTATTTTTCAAATTTAATTTTTTATGGGAATCATATTACATATATCTACATTTTAATCGTGTTCGATTAAATACTAAAGTATTTCATACCCGATTTTATGACCTTGGTAGGTTGTTGAGAGTTAATTATTTTATTAAGGATATTTTGTTTTTGCTTTAGTATAAGGATTTATGTATTAAGAAATGTAAAATGCCAAAATCAAACGAAAAAAATATCTTTTTTTGCAACATTCTCGGAGATAACTGACCTTTTTTTAAGTGATTGGAACTAGAACTAAAACATTAGGGAAAGAGTCATTTGGAATCGTATTAGCAAAGATACAACATATTCCAATTCATATACACTTTTTTAAATTTTCTAGACATTTTCCTATCACCTTTGTTGGATTCTTTGATAACATCTTCCTGATATGTGTATCCTCATTTGACAATGAGCCTTTAATGACCTGAACGTAAAAGCTTTGGAAGTGGAATAAAAAATAATTTCAACCTAATAAACTTTAATTGGCATTGTTAAAACGAAGAAACACAAAGGGATTGAGAAGCCAATATGTGCAGGTGACAATATTTGTAATTTTCTGAAAGTACATTTCAATGGTAAAACATCTTGATAAAAACTAAAACATTTAAATTTCCATCATACTTATATTATTGCCCCTCTCAATATTCCTTGAATATTGAACAATATTGTTTTAGATGAACATTTAATCCGCCCTAAGCATCGAAGACCACACATATCTTTAAAGCAAAGCTTTCTCACTTCAGCATACATGTTAATATATACCTATATATCACATCAATACATAACCCTTATTTATTGGAAAGCAAAATATTACAATCTGCCACCCTAAAGGTCAATAAGTATTACAGATCTACTACACCCTGTCCTAGTGACATCCGAGCCCAGCTCTACACTCCACTTGTGGCCCACAGGCACACCGCGTCCCTTGGTTTCAGACTTGTGGAGACTGAGTATGAGCGCCAGAGCATGCGAGACGTTAGGCACATGATTAGAGATGCTGTCAATTGTCACTATTCCAATGTCAAAACAAAAGAAGGTTGTATAAAACATATTAGGTAACTATGGGGAGAGTCATCAAGCAATATTTGATGAAGTACTTTTTAAATATCTTTGCTTGATGCCGTTTTTTTCATAATGGAGGTTGGCGCTAGGTTTTCGGTTCGGTATTGTTTGTTAAATGTTATTCATGACTACTATTCAATGTATAGCATCAGTCTTGGCAATCACTGTTTCCTTGAACCAAGGTGTTACTGACAGCGATCAGCTTGCAGCACTTTTTCTGAGCATTGAGGTTCCTTCCATCTGTCGTCGGTTCCTCCAGCAAAGGGTTAAGCTAAGACTGAATGGAGATCAGCATCGACCACCAGTTGCTGGAGGACCTGCTGGAGAAGCAACTGGTGGCCCAGCTGTAACCCTTCCAGCTTGAGGGTAAGGCACTGGTAGATAGCAACAGTTGTGCGGAGGCAGATGCTGCGGAGGCAGATGTTGCTATTGTTGCTGACACCTATCCCGGCAACAGCTCTAGGTAAACACTCTTCTTTGATAGGCTCTTCGCCTCTCGGCCGCCATTAAGTTTTTATAATACAATGTTTTGATTCAGTCCTTTGAAACGTTGCCCTCATAACAATCATATCCAAGCATCAATCCAATGAGGCTGGGTGATAGAGATAGATGTAAATGTAATAATCTGTTTTTAAAAAAATAACTACTACACATTAGTAAATATTATTATTATAAACTTTACATGTCTTATTCCTACGTCCAAAATAAAAAAAAGTGTCTTCAATCTTTTTCTTAAAAAAAAACAAAAATTTTCTTAAGAACATTTAAAGTGGAATAAACAATTTAAATTATAATGAACATCATTGGAATTGTATTGATAAGAAATTGAAAATGAAAAGCCAAGGCTAACTGATGATGATAGTAATTTCCTGAAAGCATTTGAAAGTTAAAACAACGTAAAAGAATTTTATTATTTTTATTCTACTTTTTTTAAACTCCTTGAATAATGAATTATATTGCTTAGGAAACCTGCTGGAAAAGTTCCAAAAGTTATAATAGTTCAGAAACAACTATTATCCCATCATCACTCATCAGTAGTTCGTACTATAGAAGCTTGACATCGCTGTCAGCTGAATCCTGTTTGACACTAGACATTAGAGATACGACATAAGTGCAGATATTTATAACATATTTACAGACACAGTTTTGTATCTCTTATTTATAGTGTATGCTTAAATTTTAACACTTTCTCATTAGTAAAAAGCCTCATTTCATAAAAAGTGCGTGCAAGATGGAGCGATAACAAAAATGAGAAATATATAAATATGTAGTTGTTCATTTTTCTTTGTTCTTTATATTTTATTAGAATCCAAAAAGATGCATCTTCCTGGAAATTTAACATTCTATAAAACGGTTTTGGAAGTTCTATCTGAAACATATTAGCCACTTCAGAAAACGAGTGATCAAAATGAAGAATCCGTTGATCAGTAAAATTCGGTTGAGAAACGGACGTTCCATTTTTTTTTTGCAATGATGAATTATTTTTTTTTTTAAACAATAAAATATTTTATTTAAATCAGACACGTTTTTATCCTCAACTCACGGCCTTATTGTTTAACCGCACTTTGTTCTGACCTACATCAGTTTTGATTTGACATTATCTCTTATCTAACTTGTGTAGAATCTCGGTTGTCATCGTGCTTTTTATTGATTCGTAACATTTTATTCCAACAAATTTATAACGCATTTGGAATTTGGGAAAAATCATGTTAAGGAAAGCATTGCAAATGAAAACTTTTTTTTTTAGTAATAATAAATATGCAATAATTTGTGAAGTTATTTGAAGATGGTTATTTAATATTCAGTCAGTTTTTAATTCAGTTGTTAATAATACAATCATCCCTTAACACTAACTATACTTAACAATTTTACTGAATTGTTCCATAGATGATTTATATCTGTACTTAAAAATATAATATCATAATTCATATAATATGAACAATAGTTTAATATTAAAAATCTAGAAATAAATTATCATATTTCACATTTTTTTATTATGCAGATGGCATTTCTTCCAGGTTTATACTGTACTATTGTAAGCATCTATAGTAACAACTGTTTTAAGATTTAATATTACTTGAATTACTTCGTCAACAATCTGATTTATCAAAAATCTAGATCTGATTTGTTGTTCAAACTTAAGGGCTTACAATTTCAATTTAGTTGAATTTCAATATTTTTCGACTGATTCAAAAAAATTGAATACTATATTAACTAGATTTGAAAAGTTGAAGTTCGGATATGGTGAAAAGATGATGAAAATAGTAAAAAAAAATTATATAACCTTGGATGAAAACAGAGGTAAAGTATTAAAGGCATATTTTAAAAAAAATAACAAATGAGCATAAATTACGAATTAATGAGAAGGTTGACAAGGTATTTAAGACCGAAATTGCTTTAAATCTCAATATTGAAGGCTTTATTGATCGTGACAAAACGTTGTATCAAAATGGTAAAAAAAAAATTATAATTCTCTGTCCGAAAATATTAGTGAGGTATATGTCATTTTTAACATTCGTTAAATTCTTGTAATATTTAATTATTTTAAGATTAATAGATATTTTGAATTCCTGTCAATCCTAAGGCTGAAACGCTTTAAATATTCAAGATTTTTTTCCTTCTGAATAAATATATTTATTTCGATTTTTTATATTTATCCTTATGTCTCTTATTTTGCTTTATTATTTTTTCTTTTTGTTCTTCCTTTTTTTCGCAAGAACAGTAAGTGCAGGGGACCGCTATTACGTGTCTTTTTCTCGCGCAAAAACGATATAATAGCAGTGATGACCTTCAAATGCATTTTTTTTTCTTTAGATCGAGCATCGTACACACTCGAGGCAGCAGATGTGCACTTCTGGAAACGTTTCTACCGAGATCGCCTCTAGTGGTAATCATACGTTTCTACCGAAAACATCAATTCCTTGCCTGTCAACCCGTCGATTAAGAAATGAGAGGCAGGTACACAATGCTGCTAGCCTGTAATTGATAATATTTTGTATTTAAAAATGTTGTTGTGGACGGCGTTGAAGCACCTGGCTTCAACTTTTAAAGGAAAAAAATAAGAAATTAAAAAAAATATGAAATACTTGTCGAGCCATTAAAACTGTAAGCTTTAAAAATGAATTAATAAAATAAAAAAAACTTAAATAAAAAATAAAAACAGATGAATATCAATATACATTTAAGTAACCAGCTATTATTTTAATTTATAGATACAATACAAATATTTGAAAATAAAATATTAGTAATATAATGTATACACACACACACACACACACACACACACACACACACACACACACACACATATATATATATATATATATATATATATATATATATATATATATATATATATATATATATTGGTGTCTACTAAAGTTTCGTCCTCAAAATTTTATCCAACATAATCTTTAGTCACATTAAAACCAATATTTTTTCACGCTCCACAATAATCACTGTATTGACTGATATGAAATTTTACTTCCAGTTATCAAGATTCTGTCTATTCAGTTATACATTCGTAGACTATAAAAGTATTACAATCATTATCTAAAGGAGAAAAATAGGCTTTCAGTGATTTATGTTAAATAACAAACTACCTAAATAAAAAAATTAGCAGATCAGATATTATCCAACGATAATCATTGACTTAAAATTAAAAAAAAAAAACAAAGAAAATGATTTATTTTGAAACTTAGTAGTTCAAGTCATATAATTAAATATTTTTAACAAGGAATGTGTCCTACCAAAATATATATAAATAAAATCTACTTCGAATTAGATTACAAATCCCCTTTACCGATTAGAACTAATGTATTTTTATATTATAGAAAAAAACTAGCATTTTTATTTCACGTTTTATATTTTCCTACATGCCATTAAAATATCTATAACTATATAATTTGCTTCATATTTCTGGTGGTAGAAATCAAAAACTATTACGGTTAAACCGTCTTTTTTCACATTGTACTGATACTTTTTGCAAAATAAATAAATAAATATTTATATATCTATTTACATAATGCGTAGCCTGAGTGACACAAAAACATATGTACAACATTGACGTTTTTATATAACACTATTTTTCATGTTCTATTTTGCGGTCAAAAGATCTTGTTTCTGCGTTCTGTCGTTTCTCATAAAAGGCTACTTCATACATACTGAAAAATGGCAATTTTGTACATACGTTTTTTGTTTCACTAATTCGACGAATTAAAGTGTTGCATTTTAGCCCCGAAATGCCAAAACAAACAATATAGAATTCTCATTTATTATTCGATAGATCCTGAACACGATAACTAGCTGTGGTTGAAGCTCATACACGCAAGTGAATAGAATATGCAATAACATGGAAATCCGGTCTGTTGTCAAAACAATCGAAATCGCATCTCTATTCTTGTCAGAGGCGCTAAGATCTAGGTCACGGGTTAGATATAAAAATAATAACTCTCTTTCTTTTAAACTTATCAATTATTTTCCCTAGTTAACATTATTATTTATTACTTTATTGAAGGCAATGAAATATGTAAACGGAAACATAAAAAAGATGGAGTCATTATTATAATAGTGAGAGTATATTATAATGATAGGGCATAATTTTACCAGTAATCGAGTGGTTTATCTTCAGTCACTGGATTGAAGCCCCTGATGAATAAATGGAAATGAAGTACTCGTTGACAGCACTAGAGTTATGTAATTAGAGTAGAATGGAGCGAGGTGTATCGTAGAGCGTCGTATGCAGGAGTCACTATAGTACTATAAATCATTTCGACAATGATGCGGAGAAATATGGGGTCTGTAGTCAATGATTATGGTACTCAATCTTATTTTTTTATCTACATCTAATTTAAAGAATACTTTGTTTTATGTTTTATTGTGTTATATTTGGGTTTGTGAACACAAACTTTCTATATATTTTATTTAATAATCATAAAACATAAATTGGATGACTGAAACAACCTGTAACATTACAAACCGTGAATGGGTCTGGGGTTCAGTACATGGTAGAGCCTGTACTGTTTCATGGACAACTGTTGTGCAGGGAGGTGATTTGTCCTAGATCACGCTCGACCGCCGGATTTTTCCCACTTATTCCTCATACCTACTTTATAGAGACTGGTTGAGCTCCAGGGGGGTCCTAGATCCTATATGATCCATCTCCGGCTGCTAACATATTAAATAAAAGTCTTACCTTCGGCGGAATTTTCGGCATGGCAAAACTCAGACCTAAGAAATATACCAGGCAAGTTAATTAATCAACCCTTATATCAATGATTCTGCGTTATTTCAAACGAGTTGGGTTTGAAATTCAACCAACAATTATTATACATACAGTAATATACAGTAACAATAAATAGGTATAACACAACTGATATTTTTAAAATCCATCCTCCATTAAACTATTTTTTAAGGGATTTCGGATAAATATCAATAATTTAAAACGAACACACTCGTATAATATTAATTCAATTTTGATTTTATTACTTCTATCGTTAGGATTTTAGTTAATTTTCCCTAGTTCTTTTAATGAGCATTAAGTAATATTCTGATAGGTCTTTAGTATTTCAATAATTATTAATTTTATTCTACCCTTTTTATGATGTATATGTTTAATTATTTTTCTTTGGCATCTAGTTTATAATGTTTTTTTAACTTGAATATAAAAAAGTATGCATATAAAAAAAATTGCATTTGCTTTTAATGAAATACTGTTATTTTATCATTGATATAAACAAATATCAAATTTATTCGATGATTTCAAAGTTTTCGATAATTCAGATCTAGAACTACAATAAAACAATAGCGATCAATAATAGTAAATCTGTAATTAAAAGTAACACTAATAACATAAAAACTATTGTTTGTAGTTCTAATCAATAGGTGCTCCAAAGATGTATTTTAGGAATAAATTTAAAATAAAAATATGTTATATTATTCATGATTATTTATTGGTAATTAGTAACAGTAGCTAATATAAACATTATTTGCACAATTATCCGATTTTTATTGATGTTATGTTCAACTCAAATATGCTGTTCTGAACTTAGTCCCGCCTTTTGAAGCTAGATAGCGTTGGTAAACGTCTAGTCTAGGGTTTAGGATACCTGGCAACCCCCCCTCCCCCCCCAAAGGTACGCCCTGTGGACCCTTCTTTGTCCTATATTATTTTATAATTAATAATAATGGAAACTATCATCTTTAATTTTACATTTACTTCCTCGCAGTTTCGCATCCAACCAATTCGATCTCAGTGTTTGTTTTTTCTCCTTGATTTACAGGAATATAAAGATTTTGAAATGATCAATAGTTCTTGAGCTGGCCTCTAGAGCATTGTCTTGTCAATCTTCTCCGGTCCGGGTAACAGGGAATAGAAAAGAGAAAGGACAAGTGAATTTTGGAGATCTTGGTTTGATGTGTGGACTGCTGTGTGAATATGTGATTTTACTGTGGGAATATTCATGTCGTCAGGTATTGTGTCATTACAAATAAACCAAGGAGCAATAACAACCTTTCTTAGAATTTTCAACTGTGTTATTTGTATGTTGTGCATATAGGCGTATTTTGATGAACCCCAAAGTTCTGCTCTATACGTCCAAATAGGTCTTAGTATAGTGCTACAGGTATTCGTTTGTTTCGTAAGTCAAGTGAAGTTCTGTAGTTTACAAGATCTTTTATCAAAAGATGTGATTCTTTTAGTTCATATTTGCACCAAAGCTGTTTCACATCCAGTAAGTTTGATTCAGTGTTTATTTTTTCCCTTTGGTTTATAGGAATATGAAGTTTTTGAAATATGAATAGTTCTTGAGCAGGTCTCTTGTTGGCTATTGTTTTGTTAATCTTCTCCTTGAAAGTGCGAGTAACAGGAAATAGGATAGAAAATGAACAAGTGGATTTTGTGTTGAAGTGGAGTGTTTGAATATATGATTTTACTGTGGGCATGTTTATGTTTTTTTATGGAGTGATTAGAGTAAACCAAAGAACATTAACTTTTTTTCTCAGAATTTTGGACTGTGTAGTTTTTATTTTGTGTATATGGACGTGTTTTGGTGAACCCTAAAGTTCATACGTGACAAGAGGATTTTTGTGAGTTTGTGTTGGTATGGTAGAATGCTGTGAATATTTGATTTTCCAGTGGGAATGTTCATGTCGTTATGTATGGTGGGATTCGAAATAAATCGTGGAACATTGACTCTTTTTCTTAGAATTGTGTTTCGCTCAACCACAAGGTTCTTCACATTACGTCCATTTAGGTCATAGTAAAGGATTATCGATTGGTCGTTTGCTTCGCAAGTCAAGTGAAGATCTGTAGTTTAGAGTAGTTGCTGTAGTCTCTTGTTAGTTTTTTTCGTTTTAATTTTTTTATCTACCTTGAGAACAAGTCACAGGCAATGAAAAATCCATGTTTAGAAGCTCTTCACAGATAAGAAATTATCCCAGACAACTGGTGATCGTAAACCTAGTGAAAGTGCAAAGCTATTCAAGCAAATGCATCTACAGAATTAGGAAAGGCTAGAAAGTCGAAGGAAGAAAAAAAGAAATTGCTCGGGAAAATATAAAAGGAAATAATGGGTGCATGAATATGGATCGAGTGCGAAAATAGAATAGATGAAGATTGCCGACTTAATGTATTTACGATGAGAGTGTTCCTCGGAGGGCAACGTCCGTGTAACAAATCGTGTGGAACACTGATCCGAGATTAGGGGGAACATTGGTGCCCTTTAGTTGGCATTCAGTGTTAACTTAGTCCTTCGTCTATCCGATTCAGGATTTCGTCCTAATTAATGAGTTTAGTAACAAAGAGGCTTGTTTGAATGTCTGTTGTTAGTTGGGAGTCTGTTAGTTTTAAAAATTAAGATTAGGCTTTGTACTCAAAATTATTATAATTATAAAGGATAAAATTAATTTGGTGGTGCTGGACAGCTCAGTGTGTAGAGTGCTGAGTTGCTATGCTGAAGGTTCTGGGTTGGAATCCGGTTGTGTTCATCTGTAAAAAACCTTTGGTGGACCCTGTGGGATAAAAAGAACCTCCTGGGTTCACCCTTCTATAAAGTGGGAACCCTTAATTGAGGAGGAAAAACCTGGTGGCTTAGCGTGATTATGGACGGTTATTCGTCTGCACCACAGTTGTCCTAGAAAGAGTACACAATCTACCAAGAACAGCGCCCAAGACTCTTTATCGGTTATCGTGATACACCTTAAAGGTGTACAGTTGTACAGGTTTTGTTATTAATCATTATTTATATTTCAGCTATAGCGTTAATTTGATAAACGAAGGTGTTAGAGGCCAGCAGTTAGAGACAATATATTTTTGGAGAAATATTTTGTAAAGTTTGTATCATACTTTATATTAATGTTTTGGCCCTGTTTTATATTCATTGAGCTTTTGTTTCATGATATTCATAATTGCACTTAACTCTATCATTGAGAAAGAAACATGACAAAGACAACAGATACAGTCTATTCACTGACTTATGAAAAGTTATGTTTTAAATCATTGTAATAGATTGAATCATTAAGTAAAAAAATTCTCAACCATCAAAAGATATGCAATTTTCATGGCATCAAGGAGTACATCAAAACATTAAATGGACAAACATTAGATCAACAGAAGTGTGGACAGGATTTAGCAGTAGGGTTACAGGAGTGAAGGATCCACCTAAAGAAGATCGTTCTTTCTGCAGAAAAACGGTCGAGGAGTTATGGGATGGTAGCTAAACGCCAAGGAAAAAACAAGCAGTTGCAGTAAAACCTTGAACGGTTCTTTGTAATGGTAGTCCAAAGATGGCTGTATCAAATAATAATTACAAAAAATTCGTCAGTAAAAATGTGCAAAATGGTCACCTCTGAAGTTTGTAACAAATATGTAGGCCTTAAGCCTTTGAAAGTTCACAATTTTTTCACAGCTGGATTTACTTTTTTTTAAGGTTATCTTATTCAAGAAATCAGGAAGAAATTTGATGATACTTGCTTATAGCACCATATAACTGTTAAACGCGATTTATGTTGGTTAATATCGATCCACGTGTACCTTTGTTATGATTACTCCTACTCAGAGCGATAACTACTGACCTACTTAAGCCAGGTTGGAATTTCTCATTACGCCTCCACTTCCTGTCCTGCCACCGCGGATTATAATTTAATCCTCCAGTTCATGCTCTATCAGTTTCCGCAAGTGCGAGCAGCCGGCGTAGATGGGCTGATTATACAGTAGGCATATCATTCATTAACATATGTACCTGATGTTGAGGAGTAGTGCGCATTAGAGTACACCTTGCCTTGGGAGTACAGAGGAGTCTCAGTGGAGGGGAAGGGTTGAATGGGAGAGCGGAAGCGGCAGATGTTGGGCCACTTCCTCCGGAATCACCTGTCCAATAGGCCTCATCCACCGCCCACGATTGGTCCGCGATCCTGGCCAATCATAGCCTGTCACGTCACGATCCGTTATAGCAAGCCCCTATCCTATGCTAATCACCTACATCGTAGTAAATAAACAACCATTGTATTTGTTTGTCATCAATGTCACGTCATCAAGCTTCTACTGACAGACCTGGAATTCCGGCAATTTGTGGATCACACCGCCCTGTCTTTTTTCTCGATTCAATTAAGTTACTAATCATTCAATTAGTCACTTTATAATTGATAAACATTCCTTGAGAAGAATTTAATTAGGTACAGGATAGAAACAGAGGTTATCCTCGCTTGTAATGTTAATTTATTCTTTGATTACTTACTGATGCTGTTTTAATAAAGTGAAGAGTGGCAAACAATAACACTTTAGCAACCTTTTAAAATCATGTTATTCAATGATGATATTATGTTAAATGAGGCGATAAATAAAAGGCATTAATGTGATAAAGTTAGCGCTAACCCACAATGTCAATAAAGGTAATAATTATAAAACACAAAAGTGCAAAAGCTCAAAAGAGGCATAAAGTACTTGTGTATCTTTTGAACTGTTACTCTGCTATGTTAATACATTTTGTTGAATACCCGTTCATCCAATTGGGTTCTTAATATTGTCCTTTTTATGTGTATATTTTTTTTTTTATGTGTCTTTTTTTATTCTTTATTAATTTTTTATTTACTAACTGTTTTCATTCAACCTTTTCCAGCTGTTCAGCAGTTTCCGTCATTGCACTGTGCAGTATTTGCATTTGGGTCTTGGTGGTGGTCTGATGTTTACCCTGTATTATTCCATGACTGTCTTGAAGATGCCTGAATAGGCGAAATATAGAAAGATATTTTTGTTTCCTGTTTTTAGTTTACAGGCTTAATGCTTATTGTTTGGAATCTTTCCACACATGTCCTGATAATTATACAAAAAAATAATTAAAAATGGTTAATTATAAGACTTTCTATAATAATATGGACATATTAAAAAAATAAAAATAATAAATCATTACATGCTTGAGAAGAAATAGTTGCCTGGAACTTCTAATGTAAGGAAGAAATAGTTGGGGTGCAGTCAATGAAATAGCATAATAAGTGCATACTTATTTATTGTGTCCCGACGTTTCTGTTTATCTCCTCATTTTTCTTTCCCTTTATATTATGTTTACAATTTTATCCTTTCTGTACATTTATTTTCTGTATTTTATATTCGTTTTCTTTAATTATTATATCTGTCACTATTTTAATTTCTGTTCATCATCTTTAATTTTATTATATCTGTCACTACTTTAATTTTATTATATTCTGTAACTACTTTAATTTCTGTTCATCATCTTTAATTTTATTATATCTGTCACTACTTTAATTTTATTATATTCTGTAACTATTTTAATATGGTGTTTTCATTGACTGCATCCCCAACTATTTCTTCCTTACAATAAATTATTACACTATACTTTCCAAATAAGAGTCCATAAAGTGCGTTCCACTTAGAAGAGTACCTACTCTTGTAGTACAATTATTATTGCTTTCAGTAGATATAGTATAAAATAATTACTGCTGTAAACTTTTACAAGAGAAAAAGATACCCCCACGGATTCCTTTTCAGAAGACGAAGGATCGTCATCATAATTTATTCATTACTTCTTTGTGTAAAAACAGTAATTTAAACTAAAAAATACTCAGATAATTGAATAACGTGATGAGTCCTAACCAAGGCGCCTTGGTTGTAAGTTTTAGTTATTTTAAAATTGATAGTACTTATTTTCTCACAATATAAAATGTTTTTCGAGACTTTTAATCGTCCGTTATTACACGGTAAGTAGTAATGCCGACTTCCGTCTTCCAACAGAGGCTGCATGAGGTTTAAGTAAGACATCTTTAAAATAACAACTAAATAAAGGAATATAGTGATAAAGTAATACATCAACGTATTTGTTGGTCAATTACAAAAAGTAATTATTGAAAATAATACACCAAAATAGATTTTTACATTTTACGTGTGAGGTTGAGTTAAATTTCAGTTTGACCGTAGCGATTCCATTATTGTTTCTTCTAAATGTGGATGAAGGGTCAATACTTGAATATTCATCGTTGAAATCTATTAATATCCTCCTCTGTAAAAAATAGACGATTTAAATACCTCGCCTGTAAAGAATGTATTTTAGATGGTCGTATCATTCCACTCATGTTCTCATGGAAACATGATCGTAATTCAGGTAGCCCTACTGCTCTTGAATCTAAAATAGTTTTCGTCTGGTGATCAAGAAGAAAAGCATCCAGGCAAGGTATACCTACTACTGGCTTCGATAAATACATAAAATATATAGATTTTTTTATCCAGAATGCAGGATTTAAATTGCAGGCTGAGCCGCAACTGGAACCAGGAAGTCATCAATAAGATACAACCATTATAAAATTTATTTAAACTTAAAAAAATGTATTCTCAATTTTAACAAGCAGGTTTAAATAATAAAAAAATAAATGAACATTTGAAAGCAATAAACTGTAGCAAATCAATCAGTACTCATATACTTCATACTTCATGAAGTGTTAATTCTCAAATGTTATCGTGTGTATAAATCAACGAAATATCTATATTTCCTAACATTAATAACCTTCACATAATGAATCCTTAAGAAACCATACGATCCGTCCTAAAACATTGTTATATGTTGTATTATTGCTATCACTTCATGACCATTTCTAAAACGATAATCATAAAATGTGATTATTCTTGATCATTATAAACCACTTATAATCTTACCATTGTATTTTATTGCGTCCTAACGAGTCAATTGTAATTTTTAAAGACAATTTAGTGTAAACGCAAATTTATTATTTTTTTATACAGTTGTAACTTAAAAGAAAGTGACCAAACCTGGCTTTGATTTTTTTCATCACATTATTCAAAATATGTTTATTTTATATTGGCTACAGGAGTGAAAATTAATGTATTAGAAAATACATTTTTCATTCTCAAATATGTTCGAAAATTACATGTCGAAGTGTTATGAGCTAAAAAAATAGTATATATAAGAATAATTACCCATTATATTTCAAATTTTCACTCCGAAAAGATGTCTACAGTGGATTTAAATCTAATAAGTCTATATTTACAATTGGTTAGGTCTAATTTTGCCCAGGACGAGTTTCTTGTACTTAAGGATGCGGAATCGTTTTTTTTTGTTTTTTTGTCGTAGTGAATAAGGATCTAAGTCCGACATAGGCTGATATTGCAACACCATTTCAAGCCAAAACCACGAGAATGACAAGATTCCGCTTCCCTTAATACTGTTAACTCCCAAATGGAATAACTTTAAAGTAACCACTCATTTACTGGGACTGCAGATATACAATTTTACAAAGGTCCCACTTGATGCATTTCCAAATTGACCTGCAGATCATTTAGTTGGCGACCCCTTGGATATTGGTATAAAACTCACAAGTACTAAACATCGGTTATGGAAGAAGGCTCTCTGTGCGTCAAGATTTATCTCTGCTTGTTATCGTCAAACTTCAAACGTAAAAGAGATGATCATTTGTGATTTTCTGGTCGATGATTGAGCTTTGACTAAAGTTGAAGTCTCCGCTGAAGTTGAAGGAACAATAGAGATAAGACAAGACATAGTAACCAGCTGTTTTCAAATTCAATACCGCCTCGAGTGGGATGTGACTCCTCCTTCAAGACTTAAGATCCCCCGCTACGCACTGCAACAATGTCGCTTTTGTTGAAGGCACTTTTTCTCACAGTCGACATGATCCTCCTATTTTTTTTCCTTCTCCCTTCTCCTCTCGGAGGATGCAGCAGATGAGGCGATACAAAAAGTTCAAGAGCTCGGATCCTCCGATGTCGCAAATCCGAGGGGCAGCCGCTGCTAAAGGACAGATAGCTCACGAGTATTTCTTAACCCGACCATTTAGTTTCTAAATCCTACTCCTTTTTATTATTACTGGAGCGATATCCAACACCTTGTTAATGGGTCAAGATTTTTTTTGTAACCATGTCGAAGGTCTTAAAAGCAATTTTTATTTCTGTATCGGTGAGTTATTGTAACATTTCACCTCAAAGCAAAATGATTTTTTAAATTTATTTGATAAAATAATTATCACAAAATCACCATGGTACATCAATAAACTTCGCATACTGACCTGAAAATACCAACAGCTGATGAACATACTAAAGACGTTATCAAGAAAAATTATACCGAGACCCTAACGTACTCACATGCCTGGGGGCAACAGAAGGAAATTGAAAAGAAAGTGGGTGAGAAATTAAAAGAATATTATTATTTTTTAAAGAGAAAAGATAGGCCCTCGACCGGGATTTGAACCCGGAACCTTTGTCTCACCGTGACATCGCTCTGTCAATTGAGCTATCCAAGGCACTTCTCGGTCGAGGACAAAGCTTCTCTCTTTTAGATCCTAAAGCCCCAGTGTGCTCCCGCCATTTTTGCGATGAATACACTAGAACGAAGTTCTTTGAACATTAATTTTAATTTAGGATCTTATTGACTTTCGTCATATTATTATTTATAATTTTTTATAATTATTGGTCATTTTTTATGAGTTATAAATATTTTTATTTTTTAAAGAGAAAAGATAGGCCCTCGACCGGGATTTGAACCCGGAACCTTTGTCTCACCGTGACATCGCTCTGCCAATTGAGCTATCCAAGGCACTTCTCGGTCGAGGCCTATCTTTTCGTTTCCAAGAAACGATTTTCAGTCCACAAAAAAGTGTGTCAACAGCCATATTTCTCTGTAGTAGATTAGTAAAATTATATCTTATAAAATCTGGAACAATTAAAGAACATTTAAAAACGACATTTGGTGCAACATGTGATACAACATTGAAGATGCCAATGATGTGGTTCGCGTGCAGAACCGATCCAAGACGGAATACACAAGAGAGGACTAACAGGCTGACGATGTACAACACCTGTGGACTCGCGTGCCTCCCGCCATAACTGCTGATAACCTTTATTGCCTATAATTAACAAACAGATTATCTTCCGTCAAGTGTCAGAGCCTAAGCTGGACTGTCCAATTCGGGTAGAGTTAACAATGGGATTCTTTTATGTTTCCTACTTGTTTTTAAAAATACATTGTATAAAGTTATAATTGAATGTGATTGGATATGGTGTAGCAATGGAGAAACCACATATATGAGGAGTTAAGGATCAAAAGCGGATGACTAAATTTTTTTCAAATTTTTCGTTTGTTTAGTCATGCAAATTTATCAAGTACGATTCTTTACCGCCTTATATCTTATGATTTTAGTCTTGTTCTGAATCTGAAGTTTCGGTAGCATTAAGCATTGATTGACTAGCGAATAATGTGAACACAATTTTAAAATAAATTTTTTTATATTGAATGAGTTATTCATGTTTGATCAAACATGCTGTTTTAAACATAGTTCCGCCTTTTGAAGCTAGAAAGCGTTGGTAACTGCCTAGGACTATGATCTAGTGCACCAGTAAGTACCTCCTATTATTGCTCGTATATAAAAGTATCTACTTTTAGAAAAAGAAACAGCCAATGAGCCAATTTATATTTTAAAGCATTGTTTGACTAAACTTAGTTATCCTCTTTTGATCCAGGTATGCTCTTCTGAACATAGTTCCGCCTTTTGAAGATAGGTAGCGTTGTTAACTGTCTAATACTAGGATCTAGTGTATCAGTTAGTACGACCTGCAAAGTTATTATCTGATTTAGATTCAGGCTATGGAACAATTCATATTTACAAGCATATAGTATTGCTTGACTAAACTAAGGAATTATGTGAACAGTAAATATTAGAAATTTAGAAGTTATCCCCTTTTGGTATTGAACGTCTCATTTAATGGACGTACATTTTTACTTGATTACTTTAATAATAACATTAATGTCTTTATTTATTCTGAGACACGTCCCTATAGAATAACAATACAGGAGTTGTCAGCTATTATAGTATGTCTTAGAGTGAAAAATAGATATATTTAATAAATTATTACAAGTAATTTTGTAAGTGAGAAAGAATAAAAAAAAATGAACAAAAAAAAAGTGAATTACCTACAATAACAATATTTTAAGAACAGATTAGAAGAAAAGAAAGAAAAAAAATAAAATAAGTTAACAATAATTATATAAGAGAAACAATTTATGGTTACATATATACATATATATATATATATCAAATTTATGCCAGAAAAAAGAAATAACAAAAATGAAGAAAATTAAACTATGTTATCAGAGATTTACATTTCATCCCTTTTTGTCCTTTTTTTTCTCTTTTAATATCTATCTAGATGCTATTAATAATACATATGTACCTACTTTATGAATGTTTCTTCTTGAAAGAAAGATATGAGAGATAATAATGGATTATCAAATTATTATTATTAAATATTATCAAACTCAAAAACTATTCTGTTCCTTAGCTGGCTCGTAAAGGAAGATTTCCAAGTTGGCCAGAGCTTAGAGTAACGTAAAACAAATTTAACTTTAATATAATATATTCATTTAGGATTTGACAAAAAAGTTTGGATTTCAACACATCGATATGGAGGATTTTGATGGTTTAGTGGATTTACATTTTAAGTTATGTGATATTTATTAATCATTATTACCTCAAGATTTTGGATCAGATCATCAGTCGCTATTTTTTTTTTAATGTATTACTTATTATAAATGTTAATTGAAGTATTTTAAAGGGACTAGTTGCAAAGGTAGCAAAAGTGTTGAAGAGGGCAGAATAAACAATCTCTATATATTTCTGAATTTATCGGTTTATTATTAGAGAGAATGTTTTAGAGATTAAGAGGAAGAATATGGTTCGGGTGGAGGTACATACAATTCTCTTATACAGGGAGATCTGTTTATTGGAAAGCCAACGTTTCGATCCACATTTCAGATCTTCTTCAGGGCTAAATATGCAAGACACAAAATAATGAAGTGAACAATTTGTTTGTTGTTTAAGTGAAAAGGTGTTAGTGATGTATTATTAATAATATAAGCAACATATGGAAATAATAAAAAAAATTCAAATGATACAACGAATGACAAAAGATGCTAAGCGATAATTTGTTAGTCAGGTAGCTCAATTTAGGTCCTTACTGGATCATGTTAATTCCGGATTCTATGTAGTTAGATGCTTCATTCAGATTATTTCCATCTTCTTATTTTTCTTTCTTCAAATGGTATAATAATTTTGTATGTTAAATTTTAAAAATATGAATAAGCTTGAGACAGATGACAATAACATCCAGTGGAGGCAGCCCTCCTCCTCAGTTATATCAGATTGTGGAATACGTGCATGATTTGTATCCAGCTTCTTGTTCTCTTTTTTCGTTGCCTCTTTTTTGGACAGATGTGGCGCGCTGTTCTGCAAACCGCGGGAGGGTAAACATCCCGGTAAGACAGAAAGGAGAAGCAACAGGAGAGTGGCACAGATGTAAGAGACATTGTGCCGGGACAATGGAGCTGGGGAGTCCAGCTGGCTCCTCGCTTACCTGGCCCGGAGCCACGTGTTGATTCCCGGGCTACCTGAATTTGGCAGGACTGCTATCAATCAGCTGACCTTTGTCACTGTTAATGGGACCACTCTCGGTGCTCTTGTCTCAGCTAGGTACTGAATGAAGTTACTGAAGTTTACCCTATATTAATATCTTGCCACCAAAAAAAAAGTAAAGAGTATACTTAAAATAAACCTTACATCTCTCAAATGGTAGTTATCAATGGAAATAAAAAATATATGCAGACTTGGCACATCTAACGGCAACAGCTAATTAGTACTGCCGTATTACTCGTGTTACATCAGAACATCTTCACCAAAACGAAAAACATTGTATAATTCTAACTATTCGGATAGTATTTAAACAAAAAAATACTATAATATTAATATAAAAGTAGTATTTTTAAACGAAAAACATTTTATAATTCTAACTATTATAAAAATTATAAATTATAAAATATAAATTATAAAAATTATATATATAAATTATAATATAAAATTATATAAATTATAAATATAAATTTTTTTATCAATAAATAAATTATAATATTATATAAAATAAATTATAAAATATTAAATTATAATAATTATTAATATAATAAATAATAATTTTAATAAAATAATAATTATTAATAAAATAATAATTATTAATAAATAATAATAATAATAATTATAATATTATATAAAATAAATTATAAATAAAATTTTTTATATACATTATAAAAATAGTATAAAATTAAAAATAGTATTTTTAAACGAAAAACATTGTATAATTCTAACTATTCGGATATGACTTTTCAACTTTTTATGTGATTGTCTGAGATATATAACAAGCATTTTTACATTCAACATTCAACTCCAAGTCAGAAAGAACTAGTGAGCCACATCACTAGAGTCCTACTAACTAAATTCACCTGGTAGAATAAAGGAGATTCATTAGATCCTATTTACCCTGATAACTATAAATTTGAAATAAATAAGCAAAGGGGTTAGGAAAAAACAACCAACATTTAAAGCAGTACTTTAGCATCATTGTATCACGTTGATACTGACGATATAACTTTAATTTTTTGTACCTTCTTAATTAATCGGGTCTTTTCTTTCTTTATTATGCCTATAAATAGATAATTTTAAGTTATTATTTCTCTGAAATTCTTAAATTTTACAGTATAAATTACAGGCCTTAAAGGTCTAAGTCTGGGTTAAATCTCCAAAATGAGGTGTGAGGTCAAATCCGGTTATGGCAGGTTTCATTTAGCAGCCAGAGATGGATTATATGGAATCTAATTCCATACTTGGGGCTCATCTAGTGGTTTAAAAACCGCCTTAAAGAATGGGTTATAGTGGTACATATTTTTATTTTAAAGAAATAAATATGGAAATCTCCAAAATAATATCCCTGGAGTCCTTAAAATACTGGAAAATCACAAACCAGTCGTCGGTTTGCCAAATCAGGTTCCATCAGGACATATAAACAGTCGTCGTTTAGTCAAATCAGGTACCATCAGGACATATAAACAGTCGTCGTTTTGTCAAATCAGGTCCCATCAGGACATATAAACAGTCGTCGTTTTGTCAAATCAGGTCCCATCAGGACATATAAACAGTCGTCGTTTAGTCAAATCACGTACCATCAGGACATATAAACAGTCGTCGTTTTGTCAAATCAGGTACTATCAGGACATATAAATCAGGTACCACCAGGTCATATAAACTAATTCTTATAATAGTTCATTTTATTACTAGTGATTAATGAGGATCATTTTAGATATGCCTGAGGATGGCTTATAGTGGTCGAAAAGTTACAATTTCGGATAAATCGTAATGTGGGTGTATAGATATGTTAATTTTGTTTTAATTTTTCAAGATGTTTCAACCACCAGTATGTTCAGGTATATATTATGTGATAAGTCAGGACTTTATTTTTCACCTTTCTCTGCCTAAGAAACTCATGCAAACTGAAGAAAGAGCCCAGAAATCCTTTCTGACGGAGGGATGAGACGGGCTACTGTTACGAGAGAGGTTAGGCAACGAACTCCTTTCAGTGACTGCCTCCTCCAGACCCTCACCATTCCGCTCGGCTGAAGGAAGGGAGCAAGGAAGAAAAAAAATAGTCTTTGGTCGCGTGGCAGGGGCAGATGTTGCAGCACAAAGGGTTTCCCCAGGTTTCCCACCCCTCACGTAATCCTCGCCTTCAACGGATCTCAACTGCCGTAGTCGATACATCGGCTCCTTATTGGAAATTCAACAGATTTCCTCCATTCCTTCCTTCTTTGAATAAATTTTTCTACGCCATCTCCAAGGTTGCCCTGGCAAACAAATCGGATAGCAGTTAAGGTATTTGGCATTCTTTTCGAATACCACAGATTTCCGTTGGCCAATCGTTGAACGTCAATAACAAACAAGTTTTTGTTTTGGCAGGCCAACAATATTATTTCTGCTGTAATATTCGCTCACTTGTTGGTCTTATATCATTATTTAGAAGCTAACAGCGAAGGCTTTAATTTATTAAGGATTAATCAGTTACGATTAGGTTTTCTTATCTCGTAAAATATTTTATAATAATATGAGACGTTTGGGATCAAACATTTTGACTGATAACCAGTTTGGGATAACTTAGAAAATCAAAGATTATGTCTAACAACATACTTTGTTATAAAAATTTGTTTTTTTAATAACTAATAAATAATTGCAATGAAGGAGAGGCATCCATTTGCTTGTCTGGCTTTTTGTTACTCGATTACGACCTTAGAGGGATTTTATGTTTGTCGGGATTCTTTTATTCCGTTCTACAATGGCCATAGTTCTGATTGTATCATCATAATCATGTTAAAGTAAATAATTAAATACTCGAGTGAGGAAAGGTAGATAAAAAAAGAAATAAAAAGAGGAGACCCATAGAAGAAACGTAGGATAAACACTGAAAAAATGATGCCTGTTGTTTTTAGTTCATTTAACGTCATTATATGGGTCATTTTTTATCTGGTGAATAAGGTGGATGTTCTAACACTAGGATGCTGTACTGGGCTATGTACCTCTTGACAGATAACGCGGAATGAGCTGGCGCATTGTATTGGTGGAGAACCAATGATTTGTCCTCCCACATTTCGGGTCGTTTTTTCTTACTCTTTCACCTAGTTTTTTAAATACCACAAGGTAATAGTATTGATTAATAGTTTGACCTTCAGGAACCCAGTGAAGTTACACAATCCCATGAATATCGAAAGCAACGTCAGTCTTAGTTTAATATTTAATAGCCACACCTCCTATAATGGGAAACATAAATGACTTGTTGTGATTCAAACTTAATGTTTGATAATTTATATAGATTGACTTTATCATAAGTAAATTTAAGGAATAAAATCTAAAATCTACGCATAATGACAGATTTCCTCTCTATATTGTTTTTCATTCCTCTTGTACAGGCTGGGTGCCTGAGATCTGCCGACGGCTGGTTGTTAAATTAATAACTTATCAGCTATAGCTTGTTAATTCTCGGGACCCAAGATTAGAAGCAGAGCGACAGATATACAGACCGAGCTATTCTGATCCCTATGGGAATAATTAATGAGATTTTTCGCCTAATACGGGTACCCCTTTTATAAAGGCATGGCAAACCCTTGTACGGTCTTCAGATATCACAGAATTCTTTCCTGGCCGTTATCTTCCACGGTCGCATTTGAACCCGTGACCTTCGGCATGACAATTCCAGTTTTATTTATCAGAATCACATTTTTTTTTTAAAGATTTTTGGAAGATCATTTATACATTTGGAAGTATCCTCAAGGCAGTATCCTTGGCCAAACCCTTTATACAGTTTATACAGCTGACATCCCAACTCATCCTAATACTATCCTTACCACGTATGCTGATGATACATGTGTATTATCAGTCAACACCAATCCAGTTATTGCAACCCAAAGCCTCCATCCCATATCACTGATCTTGAAGAATGGTGTCAAAACTGAAGAATTAAAATAAATTCTCAAAAATCGCATCAAATCACTTTTACCTTACGTCGTAAACCAATGACTTCCTGCCCTTCAGTATCCTTTAATAATATTCCTCTGGTGCCTGTAGAACAGATCCGATACTTAGGGTTGCACCTCGAAAAACGATTAACCTGGAATCCTCATACAAGACGGAGAAGACAAGAAACCGCTCGACGTTTCAGGCTACAAACAACACTTACTAGACAAACGCTCTAAGCTCCCAATTAACTACAAAAGACTCAACTACATGACCATCATACAACCTATTTGGACTTACGGAGTAGAGCTTTGGGGCACCACTAAGCCATCGAATTCGTCTCACATCCAATCCTTACATTCCAAAATCCTTCGTAAAATCCTCAATGCTCCTTATTTTGTTAAGAATAAAGTCATCCATAACGACCTTAATGTCCCTTTTGTTTCTGATTTGGCCCGAACCCGGTATCTATCCTTTCGTAACAAACTTCATTACCACTCAAACTCTCTAGTTTCAAATCTAGCTTCCTCTTCAAATCCCGATAATCCTCCGAGGCGTCTGAAAAGAAGATGGCTTCTTAGTTGAACTTTGATTTAAGTACTACCAGTGGGTAGTTTCTCTACTTGTCGTTCTCATGTCATTATGTATCACTTACACTATTTACTTGTTATATTATTGTAATTCAGTTGTAAAAATCAATAAATAAATTTTTAACATTATAAACATTTGGAAGTTTTACTGAATCACTACGACCTATGGTTGGACGACAGTCGATAGTTCCTATCGATACATCTATAGGAAAGACCTGTTGATGGTCACTATCGATAGTCTGTCTTGTTTTTTCTCATCTTTAAGTTGTAATCTTATAATTTATAATCCTGAAAATTTCAAATAGTAGGTAGGTAAATTAATAAATCAGTTGAAATTCTTTATTGAATAGGTATGGAAAAAAAGGAAGCAGCTATCGAAAAACTTTCGATAACATTCGATAGTTTTCTGCAGATAGTATCGGCCTATCGATAGTGCTAACTATCGACTATCGCCCAACTCTACTACGGCCCCCCTAAACTCATTGAGTTGTCGGCCCGAAGTTTCGGAAAGAGTACATAAAAAGTAAATTAACGCTAGCTCCATCACGTGCTCTATCGGAAAAAGCAGCTCCCTTTTTCTGAAAGCCTGAAAAAATCGGCCTTGCTCGTTTTCACGGTGAGTAGGCGCTGCTCAACGCTCAAGTCTCAATTACTTTTTTTATCATTGGCTGCTTAATGAACCGGCACATTAGTCTTAATCAGCTTTTAGCCCACCGCCCACCATCCGGAGCGAGAGTAATGTACCCTCTTCACCACCGCTAATGGAATTACACGTGTCCAACATATTCACGGTAATAGGGGTGGGATCAAAACACTTCTTTTATCAACTGTGATGCAGGTCAGCTGGGATCGAACTCCTGCAGAAATAATCCGGGGGGAAAACCCTTCTCTATGCCTCAACTTCAATTTATATATATATATATATATATATATATATATATATATATATATATATATATATATATATATATATATCGATACGTTAATACGAAATAACATAAAATGTTTACTCAAAAATATAAAAATGATTGTATGTTCCACGATAATGTAGAATTTACTTTTTCAAAACATCTTGTTTTTTTAATGGAAACATACTAGTTAGTATTTTTCTTCTAGTTAAGTATAAGTATCAAATAAAAAGGTTTTATAGCTATTAAACAAAAAATTAACAATGATTGAAAACAAATGTTTATACTTAGAAGGGTCATTGGATCTCGGATAAAGATGGTACTGACCGCCATACTGGTATATATTATATATTGTATTTTTTTTTATTTCCATATATATATTTATAGGTAGCGGGGTGGTTAAGTAGTAGAGCGCTGAGTTATCATGCCTGGGTTCGAATCCGGCTACTTGGTAGACTTTTATTTACTCTGTTAGCAGCCGGATCCTATGGGATCTAGGACCCTACCTAGGTTCGCGCAGCCTCTATAAAGTCGGTACCTAAAATAGGTGGAAATTTGTAGCGTGATCTAGGACAAATTACATATCTGTACAACCGTTGTACAATAAACAGTACTGTCTGTACCACTTATTGGACCCAAGACCCTTCGTGGAGCTTGGCGGTGCAGGCTTTTTTTATTAATTTACTTGTTAGATAATATGTTTTTCGATTTAACATTTAATTGGTATATCTCGCTGCATTCGGCGTTTACATAGAGTTAATGTCGAAGAGCTAGATGATTCATCTGATAGTTGTATTGTAGTTACGAGAGTTTCAACAACTGCAAAAATCTGTATTTACAGTAGGATTATTTATTTTCGAAGTGACAAAAAACTGAAATCTCAGTCAAGAGATCAGACTTAGGGAGAATAAAGTATCACATGACTCCTGAGTCTATGAATGACTTTAACCAGCTACTTTGACGTGAGGCAATGAAAAAAAAATTCGTGGCTGAGGAACAACTGAAATATAACAAGAGAGCATTGCGGGACCCCAATTGCGGCTGTCACAATAAGCACAGGTCTCAACGGGGCGGATTAGGGGGTCAGTCGTGATTGAAAGCTCCAATATTGTCAGAGTAGGGAGCAGGTTTTTTTCTATTGCCTTTCATTTGATTCATAGTGCGGGGTGGGGAAGTGCTAGAGTGGGGAAATCAGAAGCCAATCACATGCTACTTCGCTAAACTTGAGGAAAAACAACTTCTTCCTTCATGGATATTACAGAATCAATCATTCCATCTTTTCAGATATTCGTTGTTTTTTTTCTCATTTCCACGATAATGAAAACCTTTGTCATCCCATAAATCAGTCGTTATTAAAAAGCTTTTGTGCAGTACGGTCGATGATCGATCTGACGGGAGGGTAAGTTCTGAATACAAAAGAAAATCTCTATTTTGGTTTCGCAACTTCATGAAAAATTACGGATTTCCTTCGGAAATACTAATTGCGGTTCACATTGTAAAAAAACAAATTTTACTCAATGTATGCATGATAAAAAAATGTTTTCTAAATCGAAGTTGTTTAAATATCTGAACAAATTCTAAGAAGTCTATAATGTCGACTTTCATTACCAAAATCTCAAAAAGTCTATTTTACTCAACTAGTTGGATTTTTTGTTTAACTCGACATTTTGCATCCTTATTATTGAGCCATGAGAAGCTTTAGTTCGTTATAATATATAAGTAGATGTCAGGTAAATAAAAATTTAATACAATTTTTTTTATCAAAGCATACTTTTCGCACCAAACATTTATACCATCCCCAGGGAAGTTGTAGAGAGATGTAAAAATAATAATAAAAGCCAGACGATTGGTAAGTATTCATAACGGCTATAATAGAAACCATTATTAAAAATCTAGCAATAATTCATTAAAAAAGGTCCCTAAATAGACTACATAAAAATATAAAAACTAATATTACATTAATTAAAAAGAATGTAAAATAAAACACCATTTATGTTTTTCAAACATTTATTTTTTTAACTAATACTTTAAATCCTAAACGGAATTTATTCATTAATATATTTATATATTTATATATTATATATTGATCGACACATCAATGATATTTTGTGACTCTGAAAATGATCCACCTGTATAGGAATTATACACCTAAATATTATTTGAAATTTTATAAAAACTGAACCAAATGTTCTGAAATTGACAAATTTGTTGGTTTAGATAAATAGACCATAGGATCCTACTACTACTACAAGCTCACTATTAAAAAAAATTAATGATAATTACTAAACTCTGCTAAACAGAGTTAGCAGACAATCGATTTATCATGTTGTTGGTCTAAGATACAGTTACTATTGATAAAAATCTGTTGTGAACCTTTCGCCGTCTCCTTTTTTAGTGGAATGAAAAAAAAATGCTTGCAAATATTCGGGCATAAGAAAGGAGCAGAAGAGAAGCTGGTATTCTGGGAGAAAGATTCGTGAGAAATGATTGAAGGGATCGAGGCAGGGGGGAGGGAGAGGGGGTACTATCTGCCATCTAAAGAGGTTCGAGGTTCCTCTATCGGATATGTTAATTGCCCTAACTCATAACCTCTCCCGTTTCCGCTTTTGGAACAGTTTCTTCCTCCCATCTTCAGCTTTTCGACTATTCACATCCGTCCATTCCTCCGGGTTGCACCTATCGTGCAAGACTCCTTATCTGATCCGGAGCTCTGTCTGGCGTCAGCCCGATCTGACGTACGGTTGTTCGACCATTAATAACTTGTACAGTTTTAATAAATATTAATGGGATTCCTGACCTTCTTCTTGGTTGATGCGGTTGCATATCTCATTCGGATCGTGAAAAATGCGAGTTAGATTCGAAGCATTTCAAGAAAGAGGGCCATGTGGAACACTATATCCATGAGCTTGTAAGCAACGGATAATCCTCCAGAAGGAAGAGATTTCATTCTGAAACACTGTCGATACGGTATCAGTTCTGCAGGTTGTCTCTTCCACGTGATTTACACTAAGTTTTAACTTTTCATTCGTTTCGTTTTTAATGTACTCCATACTAAAAATAGTCGTTAGTTTTAGTTTGAACTAAAGAGTGTAATTATGAGAAATTTGTATATTTCGGTAATCATTTCATTAAGAAATGAACGTTTCCTATGTATACACATTTCTCATAACTACACCCTTTTAATCACTCTTTAATTACACTCTCTTTTTTTCAAGGAATATTAAAAAGAAAACGAATGAAGTTAAAACTTGATACTCAACTCGAAACGATAACCAGTGGAACTGATATCTTTTTTTAAATATATTATTTATGGAAATTTACAACTATATTATAATAATACAGCGAGTAAATAGTATGAATGGTGAGTAATGGCATGAGAAAATGAAAAGTAACAACCCACTGGCAGTACTCAAATAAACCAATTTAACTAAAAAGGTCATCTTCTTTTCAGACGCCTTGCGGATTATCAGGAATCGGAGAGGTTGCCCCATCTGAAACTAGTGGGTTGGAGAGTGAATAAATTTGTTAAAAAAGTATTTACATAAGCAACAAATGGGGCTTTAAGGTCATTATGGATGACTTTAATCGTGACAAAGTAAGGAACATTAAGGATTGGAAACGAAAGGAATTGGATTGCTTAGTGGAGCCCAATGTTCAACTACAAATAGGCTTTTTTAGAGTCATTTATATGAGTGTTGTATAATTAATTTAGAGCTTACAGCGCTGGTCTCGTAAATGTTGAAGTATTCTGAAAAGGCGTTTAGGTTTTTTTTGTTTCAGTCAAGTATTCATTTTTCCGAAACATTGCAGTTACCCCTCCAATTATAAAAATACTACATTTTTACTTATTGTCAGGTTTCAACTGACTCTGCGTGTTAAATATCAAATGTTGTTGATCGCCTTGGAGTGAGGCGTTATCTGATTGATAAATTTGTTTGGACTGTTAGTGTGAGATATACTGCATTTTATCTTCTTGGTGAGAGTTTTTTTATGTATGTATTAATAATGCCAGAATTCGTAAAACAATGGCTGGTTAGTTTTCATCATGGTATTTTAGAGACTTAAGATCTTGTTGGTATTTTTTGCAATCGCATTGGAATATGAATAAGCGTATATACATGCTCTTGCAATACATTTAAATTATTTTACTTTTTTATTAATTGTTATAATTTTTACGTATCACCAATGCACCAAACCCTGCATACGGACTTAAAAATACAAACGCTTGACTAATACATACGAACGTACTGCAAACGCTTTCAAGAAAAATTATACCCCATTAATACAAAAAATGGCCACGACTCTCATCCCTGAGAACACTAGGAGACTAAAAAGGACGTGGATGAGGGATCTATTACAGTAGGAAATTAAAGCAAGCCAATGGAGAGGTACCGGTGAGGACTGTTCTTCGTCATGTCTTCCATGTCATTCTGTATTATTTTCCAGTCAGCCAATCTGCTGACAATTACTTGTATTTGACAGGTGTGGATGAAAATATAAGGAGAGAAAAAAATTGTTATAATTTTTAAATATTTTTTCTTGAAATTTTGGGTCTCCCACGTATCCGTCGTGGTGCTCTGTCGCTTGAGCTAGCCTGGCTCGTACCTCGGTCAGAAAAATACATTCTCTGCACAGATCCCACATCCCCGCGCTCTCCCAATTTGCGATGTATACACGGGGAAGAATGTTCATTGAGCATTACTTTAATTAGGATCATGTTGAATTACGTCATTATATTATAACTATTATTTGTTATATCTTTATTTATAGATCCACATGGAAAACGAATTTATTCAATCATTTCTTTTTCTAGTCCTGTATTAATTCTTAATATTGTATAGTGTTTTTTTCATTCGAATTACTATTATTAAAACATGAGACAAAATCAGTATGTAGAAACATATAGTAAATCAGATAAAACGAAGTTAAAACTTTGCTTTTAAATATTAAGTCTGCATCACATATCGCATTATATCGCTATGCGTGCAGTTTTCCACTGCAAAAACAAATGTACATTTTTTCTAAAGTCCTTTCGTGACAAGAATGATAAATATATATACATTCTCAGAAAAAGGAATCAATATCTGCATATTGTGATGCTTAATTCTTAAATGAATACTAACTTACATAAAATATTTTACCCGTAATATTTAATATTTGATATACATTCATGTTGCCCAAAATAAAATAAAATAAAAATATAGGATAGCAGTTTAGACGGAGTCGCAGACGACCCAGGTTCGAATCCCGGCAATTATTTTCTCTTCAAAAGTAAAATATTAAAAAAAAATGATTTATTAATTACTGCATCGTCAAAGTATTTGAGTAAAATATAGATCTAGAAAATTGTAAATTTTATTATTGTTGTTTTGGCGATTAGATCTAATTGAACACAAAGAGAATTTTATAATTTTTTCTTTAACATTAAATTAACTACCAATACTTTAATTTTTTTTACTAAGAAAGTATAATTATAGTTCAATGCATTACTTCATATTATAATGCGTGTTTTAATATTCGACTGTTCTTAAAGATTATGTTCTTTGTCATTATACTTACAATGTTGTTTAAATTATGTTCTGACATAAGATATGTTAATTTTAATGTACCCCTCAAGATACTCGATTGATAATCCACTTCAGTTTTTATCTCGAGTACTTGTCTTTAACATTATGCATAAAGAAGATTAAAAAATTGAGTGTGCACTTAATTACCTTGCAGCTGCAGTCTCAAGGATGAAACTGCATAATGCAGTTTTAATTATATTCACTTTTCGTTCTCATCAGTGGATATAATAAACTTAGTATTTATTATAAATTTTAATCATGAAATTCTTGAAGTTCATCCTACATATTTGAATCCATCAAATATGTAGGATGAACTTGAATTAACTTGTTGGTTAATTGTTTGCACTTTATTGTGTACGCTTGCAGTAGTAAGAACATAATATAACATTATATTCAGGAAAATAATTATCTATGAATGCAGAAAAATAATAAAACTGCCATTATGGATTCCAAAACCCTCTTTCTTACACCCCCTTCCACATTACCCTAATCTTCGAGATGATAGTAGAGCGCTTTCGAGTGTGCGTACTATAGTATATGTTGGGAACCTAGTGGATTCGATCCTCAACTGAGTCAATTTATATTTATTTCTTGGAAGTTCCGAGAAATAAATCTCCTACTCTACATTGTAAGCGGTGTCGATCTATAGGTCAGGTTTGGTAAAAAAAATATGAGAGATATCTTCTGGGCTAGTTTCTCACAGTACAGTACTAGTATCGAATTCTTTTCACCGACAACAATTATATTCCACTCGACAACAGGATCTAAATCTAAGAATCACCTTTGATCGTAACCGCAATATTTCAACAACTCATGGAGAGTCTTGGGTTCAGTGGCATGGTAGAGGGTGTAGTATTTCTATGACAACAGTTGTGAACAGTGCATGAAGGTGATGTTCGACCACCAGGAGTTTACCCAAATTATGGGTACCCACTTTAATGAGGCTTGGTGGTCTCTATAATGGTCTCCAGTTCCCACAGGACCATCTCCGGCTGTGTATTTAATATACAGATTAAATAAATAATGTATCACAGCCAGGTGAAAACGAGCTACCTTCGGCACGGCAACTCAGCGCTCTACCTCTAGGCTTGCCCTCTTCTTTGGTTCTTACCATGTCCATCATTATTACTATTAGTAATAAAGAAACAATGAATCTTCTTAAACCGAATTATTTATCTTACGTTCTTCCATCCACTATTTGAGAACCAAAACCCCATCAACCAGTATTTGCAATTATAAACCTACAACTGCTTTCTTTGACAGATCATATTCCAAAACTTAAGAATTGCTTCAATTTACAAGCCAGCCATACCATGAGTACTCATTTATGTTTATTCTTTTGTTCTGGGAAAACTCAATTTAAAAAAAAAAATCCAGGATCCGTCCAACAACACTTCAGTAAATAAACTTTAGAAGGAAAGCGTTTAATGGGGGAGAAACTCTCCTATCGAGGCATCAGTGATTTACAACTTAAGATAAATGCTCAAAGACCATTATCTCGTAATGCTATGCAATGAAAGAACTGTCAGTTCTACAAAGCAAAACAGATTTGAGATATAAGAAGAAATATAAGGGAAGATAAAATTGAAGTGCTTAATATTATAGTTGCAAGTATGAGTTTAAGAGAACAATGGTCGCATTGAACAGAAGTAATGATTAATATGCTAAAGAAACTTCTTTCTCGGGTTTTCCTTCTTCCTGGCGCTTGTTTTTACAATCTAGCGAAGGAAAAATTGTCGTGGATCGACGCTCAATGATCACAATCTCATGCGATAAGGAGCTAAAACCTCTATATTAATTTGAAATTCGCCCTTTCTTGAATATGACAAAAAATATTTTGTATAACTGATAGAAGTTTTTAAATCTTGTCCCCAGCACGGTTGTAAATGCCATAAAATTTGAAGCAATTTAATCAGAAAAAAATTCTGAATGGCTTCCTAACTAGAGCAAGCCTTTAAATTAAATTTGTAATTATCATTATTCAGATAATTATTGCAACATTTAATTAAATTAAAGAAAACTGTAGAATTACAACCCGTGAAGGGTCTGGATAACAAAATGTACATGTTAGAGACATTAGTGTTTCTTGGATAACCATTGTGCAGGGAGGTGACTGGTCCTAGATCACACTTAACCGCCAGATTGTTTCCCCTAATTTTAGGAACCCACATTGTAAAGGCTTAAATGAAAGTCTTTCCAGCAACGGGATTTGAACCTTCGCCAGCGCTCTACCACTGAGCCACTCCTCATTTAATTGAATAAACTCAGTGTATATTTATGAACTCTAGTTGACTTTTTGTATTAATCGATTTCAACGATTAATGATTTATTCATATGATTTTCAAAATATTTCTGTTTCTTGAATTAAAACAGACAATGATTGCATATATGAATGAATTTCTCTTTCCCGATATATAAATTATATGAATGAATTAAAATAATATTATGCTCAAACTTTTCTTATTTTAACAAAAATCATAAATAATTACTCAATCGATCAGTCTGAATGAATTTAAATTTCATAAGAAAAAAATATTATACACAGACGATGACAGACAATTCATTTATTACAGCAATTTTTCCTGGTAAGTGTATATTGGAAAAAAGTACCAAACCACCAGAAACCAGAGGTTCCATTATTAAAAGAGGGAAACGTCAATTAAAAAATAAATCAGTACCCCACTTATGAAGGGTCTTGGATTCATTACATGGTAGAGCCTGTACTGTTTCTAAGACAGCAGTTCTGCAAGGAGTTGATTTCTCCTACATCACAGAACGAGCTAGCGTGCCATTATCCGAAGGGAGAGAAACCACCCATCTCGGCCCCTGTCGTTGATGGCAATCTAATTCTAGCCTTCTTGTCCACGGATCCGCTTTTAATTGTATCATTAGCACTTCGTTACTTCCCCTTAAACCAACAATTCATTACGCCCAGTCCACTTTGGCTACTGGTTATTAGCATCTAGGCTTCAGTCTACGATTATACAGTTATAAATGTTATATAAAGCTATCGCTCATTTAAAATCTAAATAGTGTATAGAGCTGTCACAAACTATTTATATATTATATAATCATTAATAAGATTAACCGTGAGCAGTCATGTTCCATCACTCTGTATAGGTAGGTAGTATCTCTCTGTTATAAATATAAAAACAGCTTCCAACCCGTAACACATTTATACAAGTAGTGCGGGATGGTTCAGCCTTAGCGCCGTGTAGGCTTTAATATAGAATCACTTGGAAAAGCTACTTAGCCCAAGTGGTTTTTAGGATTCACCACCCCCTCTCTTCCCAACTTTTCAATCCCTACACGTATATATTGTTAATCTTTTTAGGAAGTCACGAGTTGTTATTTGTGGGCATCTATTTCATTCGTTTTGGGCTCAGCTAAGCTATCGAATTCCTCTGTTATCCAATCCAAAATCCTCCGTAAAACCCTCATTTTGTTACGAATAATGAAATAATGACCTCAACATTCCATTTGTTGCTACTTTAGCCCGAGCCCTATATAAGTCCTTTCATGACAATCTTTATCCTCACTCAAACCCACTAGTTTCCAGCCTATCTTTTATTTTGAGTACTACCAGTGGCTAGTTTCTCTAATTACCTTTAGTTCATGTCATTGCCTATTTTTCATTAGGTTTATTTGTATTATTGTTATGTAAATTTCAATAAATATTCTTTTTAAAAAGGACGTAAAACGAATAAATATGAACGAATAGAAAATATAACCTTTTTACTCACACGATGACTAGTATTACACTCAATTGTTTTGGAAATGTGGTTTAAAAAATGGATATAGAATGAAACATTATATTTACCCGTACTATTGGTACTAGTATTTCTAGTAGTTACTCAACTCAACTCAAAAATAGGTGTTTTTAGTGGTGAGGTATGACCATAAAATAAATGGGAAAATATCGCTTTATTACTCATCAAATCTGTGCCAACCTATCTCCAAAGCTTATCTGCCTTCAGTCACTATTAGTATCCCAATGCTATTACAAGCTCACTAATATTTTTCTTTAAAAATGTAGGATTTTGATTTTTTTCATTTGGAAATAATAGTGCTATAAAATGAATAAAGGTTGTATGTATTCATATATATAATGTCTGTGTGTAAGGAGGAAAATCTGCTCACAATTAACTGTGGTTACTGTCCTGAAAAAAATAAAACTAAATACACAGAGCTAGTAACTGCTACTACAAAATATCTAATTAGTTTTCGAGAGAGAAGAACAAAAAAAGGCGCAATGGCCGCCGTGAGATTAAAATAAATTGATAACGAGCCTGCAAATTCGTTGACCTCCATGAGAGCCCGTGGCGGGCGGAATAGGCTCAGAACCAAGCGTCTTAAATGGTAGATATCATTAAGGCCTCAAATTGTCTTTGTTAAAAATGTAATTGCGACAATAATAACGCTCTCTCACCTTCCTTCCCAGGCCCCTTGCTGCTCGTTGTTAAGGAATGAAGAAATAAAAGAAATAGACAGCTCTAGTGTGGGCCTGGAAGTGGACTGCGAACTGCGTGAGAGCTTCAGAATGGAAAAGTAGTGGGCTTAAATGATTAAAGTTAAGTAGAGCAAGTAGTGGCCTACTTACGTCTCCTCCAACAGTTCTCACTCCGATCAATACCCCTTATTGTGCGTGAGCTTATATTTAATGCATGAGCCTTCTGTATTCCCTCTGCTACATCCTCTGATATTATCTGAGTGCCCAATATATATCACAAAAATAAGCTTGTATTCAAAAGTTCCTGGCATTTGTATAGAATGGAATAGACAAAAAGTCGTTTCTGGGAAAAATATTCTCAAGAAAAAAAGAAAGAAAAACTACAACCCCGTGAGTTCTTAGGTATAGCATTTGGTGGGGGCGCACAGTTTCTACGACATAGGTCATGAAGGGTCATAGGTCCTAGATCACGCTCAACGCACAGTTTTTCCTCTTATTTTGGATGCTCACTTTAAGGAAGTTGGGTGACTCCCAGGTTGGTCCTAGATCGCACAGAATCGATCTCTGAACTGTAACAGACTAAATAAACGACTGCCATAGAGCGAAATTTGAAGCAACTGAGCCAATCCGCTGCTTTATAGAATATATTAATAAAATTCCATTCCGGGGTGTTTCTTTATAAAAACATAGATCACTTTTGAAGAAAATTCTTATTACATTAAATATATAAAAACTTGTTTTTATTTATTTCATTTAATGTCACTTTATTCTGCTATGGATAATCGAACTTGGGGATTAATTTTGCCTGTAAATATATTATTACGAAAGTGATATTTATCGAGTACGTGACATAACACAGGCTAGGAACCACCATTGTACGTTTCCTCCGGAAGACGGGTCAGCTGAGGAATTTTTTACTCCTTTCAAAATGCCATAAAACCACCTACCAGGCTGAAAAAACAATAAACTAATTGTCAGTTGGGCAAATAAATTAAAAATGCTAATAACTGAAAGAAGTATGGATACATCTAGTAAGCTTGTATAGCTAATGCTAATAATTTTTTTTTTATATTTGCAAAGATTTGGAACAAAATAATAATTAAGTTAAGGAAAAATAATGGATAGTAGATAAGGCTATTATTGAAGGCTTTTGAACAGACGTTAAAGCCCTAAATTTTTACTAAATTAAGAATCGATTGTTGAAAATTATATTATTTTCTTTCGGTCTGTCGATGCGAGTTGTGCTATTAATAAATTAATTTTTGGGATCTCTGCACCGATTATGTCTAAGTTGACAAAACGTTGACTAGTTACATTTGATGTTAGTTATACACATATCTAATGTTTATTGTATGAGAATTTTATATTCACTCTTGTATATCATCTTTGATACCATCAGTGTGATCAAGTTACAGAATAGTCTGTTCATATTTAAAAGTATCATATATTCACATGTAACAAAATTTATAAAAAAGTCTGTTCTTGGAAATAGCTTTAAAAAAAATAATGACTATTACGGACGGAAAGGAATGATTACGCTTTCTTGAATTTTTTCATATTTTTATTTTTTAAATTTCCCATTTTATGTAAAAGGTATAGTTATAATTACTCAAGAACTGCATGCGTACCATGCAGACAGTGGCTGACAGATAAAGCCACAAGCTTTGATAGTCAGCACTAATAGTTAATCAATTGCTATCATAGGGTACGCATTCATTCTTAAGCAATCTCAGCTACTTCCTAGTTGTGAACTGTATTTATTTTATCTCCTTTCATATCGTAATGAAAGCGTTGGGGAAATCTCTATCCTCTATAATGTTCTAAGAAGAGTATTGCCAATCACACGGAACTACTGGCTAGAAAACTTCATATTCGCAATCCTAGACAATTGTTCACCGTAGAATTGAAGTCCATAATAACATATTAAACATGTAGTAGAATCGACAATGTGTTGTTTTGCAATACATTAACTAATTAGTATTTTTAAAGAATTAAAAACACACCTTATACTTAAGGATTTTGGGATTATTATTCGAGGACAACTATTGAGCAGGGAGGTGATTTGTCCGAGATCATGCACCACCGCACAGTGTGTAATTTTGGCAATCTAGGAGGACAAAAATACTAAACGTCCTCAGAATGAGTGTTTCAGAATGTGTATATAATTTTAGTAATTTTTTTTTTTTTTTTTTTGTAACTTATTTCTTACCTTGATGTCGATGTAGTTCTGCAATAGGAGTGTCTGCATTGCATTCAAATCCAAAACAAAATTGTTCCGCAACCAGGAGACATTCATTGCTAGAAAACGTTCAGCTGTGCGATGAGATTTTTTCCAGCGCCACTCCAATCTGTACAGAACTGACTTCAGGCGAGCTCTAATTTTTTCCATTTTTTCCTCAGGCAATCCTCCCCAGCCTTTCTTCTCAATCAAAAAACTAAGAACGTTGTCAAATCTTGCATCCTTTTCACTCTCTCTCCATATCTCATATAGCATTTCGTAAGTGACTAATTCGTCCATTTTAAAATACAGTAACAATTTTTAAGACTCCGACAAATAACAAACAAATACGGGCTAGTATGGGCAAACTTTTCTTGCCAAGTTCTCTTCTCTAGCTTCCTAAGTTTACGTTAATACATAGAGCAAGACGTGAATCGACGTAATAAAGAAGTTACCTTCCTCCAAAATTCAATAAGTGTATGATTTTTTGAATTTTATTCGTTTAACTTGAACAAAATGTTTAAGCCCTTTAAATTACACGTATTCTAATGTAAACATACCTCAAATTATGTATAAACAGAGAAAAATTCACAAGTTGAAATAACTGGAAAACAGAACCGTGCACACTGATGAACAAAGCACCAATGAGGGAAGGATTGCACTAATTCCTTGTATTTAAACATTGAACAGGCAAGTTTGGGTGTAAAGTACGACGCTTTAATTGGCTTTAAAATTTTAACTATTTCGATTCCAATACCCTCAGACATTTTACCTGCCATATGTAGTATTAAAAATCCTTAAAAAAATAGTTCATTTTTTCGATTTTTGTCCTCCTAGATTGGCGAAGTTTCACACTGTACACCGCCAGATTTCCCCCTAGTTGAGAGTATCCACTTTATAGAGGCTGAGAGATCCCAAGGAGGGTCCAGATCCTCCAGAGTCCAAACCTGGCTGTTAACAGATTAAATAAATTATCTGTCACAGCTGGAGTTGAACCCGGCAACTCACGGAGCTCAGCACGGCAACTCGTATCTTATATACAACTATCTAAAAATTTCCTTAATTTCCGGAATACAGTGGCAAAAAATATATTTTGTCTTATTTGCAATCTTTCGCATGCAAGTGATTCTGGAATGAGAACAAAATAGCTTTTTAAACTGAACTTCATAATTTAATTAAATAGTATTTATACAAGATATACAAGCCAATTACATTCAATATTTGTCAAACTCGTATCGATATTGATATGTTTAATGATATTTGTTGATCGCAAAATTGGTGAATGCTTAACTAATTTAAAAAGCATTCGTTTAATTGAATTTCTAATCGGATGCAATTGAGTGTGTGAAAAGGACCAGTTAATTATCAGATGCGATGAAAAAAATATTAAATTTTTCTTTATGCTAATATAATCGTGCGGTCTTCGCCCTGGCTCGACCACTTAACCTCTCTTTGGGTGTGGCTCATATCTTCAGAGTACATGTGTATGTGACAGACAGCTTTATTCTTAATGAGAATGTATTTATTAATTAACTGTTCAACTAACGACGGGCCTCACGCAACTGTTGGTTTCATTGAACTTTAGTACCTACTTAGGTTTTCAATAGCTTAGTATTCCGAATTTATTCTAAAAATCAAAGTTGGATTTGGTACTTATTTTGTACCACCTTTGTGAGCATATTAAAATATGAATACTAACCTAGTTTCATGCAGAGATATTGAGTATTTTGTATTGAATGAAATAATAAAATGTTTGTTTGCAATGCATTGTAGTAGGTTTGTTTTACAGATAAAAAAAAAAATTAATTTTATAAGAAACTTGCCCTAAACATATTTCACTGCATTCTCTGTTTTGAGATAAAATTCCTAAAATCGACACTGAATTGCATGAACATCAAATTCGAATTAGATGTACTTTGTTCAATTTTGTAAATCGATGCATTCCATTTTTAAAATTTAAATCCAAAAACAGTTTAGTGTAAAGGCTTAAAGATGTCAAAACAGTGGCTTGTGATTTGCTAAATTTTAAAAATATTTATAATTTTACTGATGAAATATGAGCTCTAGGAATATTATGCATCGGATAAAATAATGAATTTTTCATCTTTTTATTTTAAGTTTGTTTTATATATGAAATAAAAGAAAAATGTCTTAATCTTATTTCACTGCATTCTCATTTTTGAAAAAACAATCCTAAAATTAAACTGTTACAATAAAAAGAATGTTTTATTTTTTAAATTGATGCATTTTTTCCCTGATAAATACAAAAACAGTTTTATAAAACGGCTAATAGAATTCAGGGACAGGTGACTTAGTTTTTGCGGATTTTTAAAAATATTTATAATTTGCCTGATAAAATATGAACACTATAAATATTTTGCATCGGATAAAATATTGAAATGCCTTTGTTTTTTATTTTAGTTTTGTTTTTTAGACTCTATAAAAATTATAGTTTATAAGAGAAAAAGATGTTTAATCATATTTCACTGTATTCTCTATATTGAAATAACAGCCATGAAATCGCAACATTGGAATTGGATGTTTAATATCTTGTTCCTCGGCGTTTCAGGCTACGACAACATTTACTAGACAAGCTCTAAGCTCCCAATGAATTACAAAAGGCTCATATAAATGACAATCATTAGACCTATCTGGACTTATGGTATATTGCTTTGGGGCTCCACTAAGCCATCGTATTCCTCTCGTATCCAATCCTTACATACCAAAATCCTTCGTAAAATCCTCAATGCTTCTTATTTTGTTACGAGCAAAGCTTTCCATAATGACCTTTCTATAATGCTGATTTCCGATATAAATCTTTTCATGACAAACTTTATTTCCACTCAAACCCACTAGTTTCAAGTCTAGCATCCTTTTTATATATTTACTCGATGTATTTGTAATTTCAATAAATTTAACTGATCGAGCACGACAAAGGACTTTACCAAACTAGTTTCTAGAACCGTTGCTAGGCAACGCTAATAAAATATTACATAATTAAAAACATTTTTTTATACTATAGAGATATAACAATATAATAATAATAATAATAATAAAGTATTGTCGGTCCTATGAGTCCTCAGGCAAGGGCATAGTTGGATCGCCTTCTTGACCAGGCCTTCTTGGTCCCATGCTGTCTGTGACTTCAGGTACTTTTACTTGGAATGGGTCACAAATTTTAAGCTGAACCAGATGTTGCAGGTGCACATGAACATTCTTCTCATGTACTTCATGACCATTCGCCGAAATTTAGGGTAGGAGGAAATGTTCCCATGAGTTTTTGACAACTTTGGATATATTTACTACTGAAATATTTGGGGGAGGGTTTTTAGGGTACACAGTATTTAAAACAAAGACGAGTAGATGCATGTTATAATAACATATCCACTGGTCGCATCGATTGCTTTAAGAAGTAATGTTAATTTTTACTATACTTTTTTTCTTTGCGTAAAAAATAACAATTTAGGCTCACTATTAAATAATACTAAATAAAAATAGCATTTAAATGTACTAAGAAAGATATTTTAATATATTCAGAACTGTATAGTTTAAAAAAAAAAAGTGAAATCGAACTAAAGTAAAACTTGAAAATGCATGAAAATTGCTTTTTAAATTTTACTGTTTCGACTTTTTTCAAATTTTAGATGATTTTCTAAATTAACTAAGAATTGATTATATATTAATAAATGTATGTCGTACAATTACAATTACAGTATTACTATTCAAAATCTTTAATAATTACATACCGACTTTCATGGAATATTTAATAGTTAAAAATGTTAACCATTCAATGATCCTAGAAATTTAATTAGATTGAACTGATTTATTTTGTATTGTAGGAACGTTAAGGATGGAACATTGTTACTTTAATTTAGCCTAATATTGTTTCGGTTTTTAGTATATGCAACATATTTTATAAAATAATATATTGACTGTTTCACAAATTTCTCATTTTTAATTTGAAGTCATCTCATGTCATTAAAAATACCATAGGCATTAAGAACTTCTGATCATTTTAATATAACTTTTTTTCACATTATATAATTCATTTGTGAATGAAGTGAAGAAAAGTGTTCAAAAGTAGTTGGAGAGGTGCAATCAATAAATTTAACACATAATAAGTTTAACTAAATTTATTCGTGCCAACGTTTTGGCCTAATTTTTAAGCCATCATTAGAGCAGAGGGATGTAGAGTCCAATTTTTTTATTACAAAAAACATTTTTAAGTTTTTTGAGCATAACAAATTATACTTATGTTGTATAAAGTTACCGATACTAGTTATAGTTATGCAAAAACTTTTTTTAGTAAGATCATAGTTATATGAAGTTTTCCAAAATGCTTTTGTTATTTTTTAATATGGATATGTTAACCATTGTAGGACTGGTGGAGACAGACCTCTTACCCAGGGTACCAGCCTCTCAGGGAACCTTCGCCAGGTGTTCCAATCCTCTGCAGTTGCCTCCAATCACGTATCTCTACAAGACAAAAAACATGATATATTATATTTTTATTTTTTTATTTGCTTATATCCAAATAAAAAAAATAAAAATTGTATTGTTCTGATCATTTTAATAACGATGATTTTAATTTTTCAATAGATAAGAATCAATTTCTATCTTTGGAAAACAATAAAAAATCGGTATATAGATTTTAGGAAAGTCATAATGATTTTAAATACATACAAGAAATTTCATTTATATTTTTTAACCGACTTTGAAATTATTAGTTAATATTTTATTTCTACCACTTTCCCACTCAAAATATTTAATTTTTTTATAAATTAAAAACGTGATTCCAAAAACGGAATAGTAACAAGCAATCTACGCAAAAGGTAATGAAAAAATATTCCTGAAATGAAAAAAATAAAAAATAGATATGTATTTCAAGAAGAGGAAAATATATAATTTTTATATCATATGTCACTATTATTATGTTTTTTTTAAACGAAATAATGTCTACTGCTTATATTTAAAAATAATATAATAAATACTCTTTTTTGTTGGCGGATTTTCTGGATTCAGTATGCACGCATCCAAATCACCATGGAATACAGGAAAATATAAAATATTCCAAACGCTTAACACGTAAAAGTTAATAGTTCTAACACAAACAGTTCACACTGAACATGTTTCCGAAATTGATGCATTTTTTCGTATTACAAATATATGATATATATATATATATATATATATATATATATATATATATGAAATACAGAGTATATACATATACATATATTTTTATAATACACTACATTTCACTCTTATTCTACCCAATCCCACAATCTCTTGCAACCCCTTTACATTTTCTCTGCTAACTGTGAGTAGTTTATGGTTTTGCAATTTCATTAAAAATGTTATTTGTAATATTTTCTGGATGCGCTGGGAAACAGATGCTAATAAGCTACTAAACATTTTAAAATAAACAACCATTTATAATTAACTTGTAACTAACTAATCCTTTAAGGTACTCTCCTTTCTTCCTCACAAAACCTCTTCAGCTGTGCAATAAGGTGCTCGTGATTATTACACGTACCACTTTAACTCAGGCTGTATCTTTATTATTAGAAGAGATTATACTATCAACTAATTAACTCAGCAATATTTTAAGGAAACTCATGTAATCGCATTGGGATATAAATTTAAATGATAATGCTAATAAACCTGAACTTCAATAGCAACGTTACAGTTTGTAGTATTATTGAAAAATGTGACAAAAGTTTTAACCAGCAAGAGGTAACTTGAAATATTGAAAAATTTACTTCAAGATATGTCTGAAGTGATTTACGTTATATAATTTATTATTACATATCTTAATATTTTTTAAATACAGTAAAACCTCTATTATCCTTCACTCTATTTACCGTCACTCTCTGTTAACTGTCACCTCTGTTTGAGAAAAAAAATATGTATATATATTGTTTGGTTGCTAAAGTCATAGACGCCGGCTAAGAATAATCGTTGTGTCTTGACCATTCCGTTTTCTAGAATCTGTTGTTTACTCAAATCCTAGGCTTCCTTGCACACATTTCTCAGAAATTAATTATCTCCTCTTCTCTACATAATGCAGCTTCCGCATTTGATCTACCTTCAGTCTTCGTTCTTGTCTTACGGGTACTTGTCGTTTTCTTAAAAGTACGTATAATAATGTTGGAAAAAAGACAAAAGAAGAGTTTAGATCTCGCTAAGTTTAAAATTGTAGAACGTTTACGAAAAGGTGAAAGTGCTTCAATCATAGCAAATATCTATGATATTACTTGGACAACAGTTAATGATATAATATGTACGGGAGACTCCTAACTATGTCACTTCTATGTAATCATTTAATGATTATTAAGAAGGGGCATACTGCGTTTGTGCCCGAGGAAAGAGCTAAACTCCACCTTTAAATTGATATTAATTTCTCAGGAGGGAAATCGATGTACGTAATTATTATTATTTAAAAAAAATATTTTACTAATAATTATTAGTATGTAAATAAGTTACGAGTACATATATAATGCCGAATGTTTGAAATATATTGTTTAATTTATGTGTATATGTATATGAGACATATGACTCACTCCAATATCCGTCTATTTCCCAAATCCGACACCATCTTGGTCCCATACTCTGACGGATAATCCAGGTTCTACTGATTACTTAATTTCTTGCATCGATTCTCTGCCAATATGTATTGTTCCGTTTTTCCAACCAAGGTTTTCCCATAAATCAAAACCCTATTTTTTTGTTGTTATATTTTGTTTTCAGATTTATAAAAATAAAATAAAATATAAAAATTTACAAAAAAATAAATTAGTGTAGATATACGGGCGTAGATTAATGTTTCATGCTTTTAAAACCTTAAATAAGAGACATAAACAATTGCATATTAAGTTAATATTTTTTATGAAATGATGAAAGATAAATTGTTGCATATAATTATTTTAATGTTTAATATAAAATATAATATTATTAAATACAACATATTTAAGGTTCCATAGATCTTATTGTTAATAGTTCTCAGGTAGAACTTACTACCCCTGAGTTAGGTTAATTTTTTGCAGGGGTAGTTGTGCAGTAGAGGGGGTAGGTGGAGTAGGGGGGGAGCGCATTAGTTTGCGTTTCCGCCGCCAGGGCCCGCTACCTGCTCCCCAGCCCCCTTCGCTCCTAGTGCCAGTCTTCCACTAGAGCCGGAGTCGGTAGCATATGTCCGGCCATTAAGTACACGTATTAGTACGAGAGTATTGAGTGATCTATCGTGTATGTGCGGGAGTGTTATAGTGTGATGTGCCACACCACCTGACCACACAGCTTGGATACTAGGACACAGCCTTGCCGCTTTGATATCTTCGAAGGGTAGATACCCTCCAACACTGACAGGAGCAGCTATGACAACCTCAGGGATTATACTGCTGCTGACGCTCTCTGCCGCCAAGGTAAGACCTCTTCTGGGAATCTCGTGGCAGACTTGAATATCAAGTCCTGTCTTCTATTGTTTCACATGGGATCTGATTTGTGAAACAGTCCACGGCCTGGCCAGTTCCTTTGTGTGACTAGCTTTACATCGCATCCCTACCTGATAATTAATTAGACTTACTAGCCCTCCAAACGGGACAGTTTTCTTATCGCCAAAACATCGGGTCAGAGATCGATTAATAATCTGCGAACGGTATTTCTTTCAAAAAGATAATAATTCGAACATTTTCGAAAAGATCACTTAGTGACACTAGTATAATTAATATGCCATTCTTTCTAATATTTAGGAATTACACTTATTTAAATATTTTCTTGGTTAAACTGTGTCAAATTTTATTGATATGCCTACTGCAGGTCTTCAAAATAGTACCTATGTAGGTCCAATAATATGTTTTCTAATCGTTATCAAATTTGATCCATTGCTCAAATTATAGCTATCTTAATTACTCGAAAATTAGTTGTTTTTTAAAAATTTAAATAAAAATAAATAAAATTATTTAAATTTTTGTAATTTACATAATTAGGCGTAAAGTAATATAAAATCGTATCTTATTCTTATTAAAGAAAATATTAATTACACCTTCCAATTCTGAAGGATTATAGAAATATTATAATGTTTTATTTTCTTCCTGTCAAATTATGGATTACATGTACGCTTATGATACCTGGGATACGGAGCGTATTACCAAAACGAAGTAAACAGCATCGTACACCGGAGCTAGATGACAAGTATTATCTTGCCCATAGACGGAACCTCTTTGGACTTTTGACGTCCCGTTCTCACGGTCGTTTCGGACCCGGGACCATTACAGAAATTCTACATCTGCTGAAAGTGGCCAATAGGTGAACCTTTTTTTCCCTATTTGCCTCAGCGCTGGGAAGGTAGCCCGCTACCACCTGCCTCCATTCTGTACATCTGCCGTCTTCGCTTCCCCGTCCGGAGTCTCCGAGAAAAACCGGTCCTCGTCTTTTACACTCCTCAAATTATTTCAGTATCAAATTTGAGAGAATTGATTATTCAAATTTTTCTGTCCTGGCCAGACCCCGTTTTCCTAATTTTATAACAAATTTTCTTCCATATTTATAGTATAATTTCTGAGTATCTAGTTGATGTTTTATGAGTAGTTAGTCATATATTATGTAGTTAGTTTGGCATGTTCATCATTTTAAGTAAAAATAGGGATGTAATAATATAATAAAAATAATTTTTAATCTTATCTTTATATTTTTATAAATCTGTTTACTGGAGTGTTTATCAATTTTCCGATTTTGAAGATCAACAAATAATTTATCTATTAATAACGCCCTCTTTGTAATTTCACCATTATTCAGAACAAATTAAATATCGACATTTATCTAAAATTTTGTACTTATAACATGCACTATAGGGATGTAATAATATAAATTATTGACTTATAATAATCAGTATATAATTGTTGTATCTTCGCTCGAAAAATCCCTCTGCTATCATTTTGTTTATAAACACCATATCCTGATCATAATTCATATCGCTTATCCCCTCCGGTATGATTCACTTGCGGCTTATTATTTTTCCATTGTGAAGTACCAGATGGGCCGAATCGGGAGCACATATGGGGCACTTGAGCTTAAAATACTTGAGATATCCCTCAGGGATTCTGGATTCCCCTTAGACCACTTTTTTATTTAATATACTGCCTGTAGCCAACTGTCAACGCTGGCATGGGGTCCAGATCCACAGCCATAAGCCATTTGCTATCTTATCTGCGATTTTTTTTATTATTCACAACATACCGTTTTATATTAAACAATTAATTCATTAAAAATTAAACTCATCAACAAACATATAATTCCGTAATTAAAAATTATGCATTGTCCTTATGATGATACGATATAATAATGTAAAAAAATTTAAAATCCTATTATATACATTTCTTAAATTATCAATATAAACAATATTAAAAGCGCATCTTGTTAACAATCATAAATTATTACTGATAAATAAGTAAATATTTAAAAATAAATTTTTAGAATCAACTATAAATTCATCATAATAAAAATTAAATAATATTATAAATATATGTCAACATGATATGACGTTAAAAATGAATATATTTTAAACGACTTAAGTCTTTAGTAATGCATTAACCCATTGTTGTGAGTCTAAAGTCGTTAATTGCATTGTTGACAGCCGTCAACAATGGGAGTGACTTACTATTTATTTATTTTTTTCCTGAATTATTGTTTTATTCTTAAAACTCAGAGCTATAAATTAAATATTAAATAATGACAAATAAATCTTTAAAAACCTAACTAGAAAACAAAACTGAAGATTGTTTTGATTTTTTATTTTTAGCTCCATTCATCCATCTTGATTATCGCCTTTCGTAGCTTTTTTGAGATGTGATGCGTTTCATCGTATTTTTATGAACGGGGCATGTTTCGTGATAAATATAATTGCTGCTATTTTGTAGAACTAAAAATAAAAATATTCTATTATAATTTGTACTCCGATGAACTTTCACTTCATAAAAAAATGATTGTTGATGGTAAAATTATATTCTTAAAGATAGACAAAATATTAATGATAGCAAAATTTATATCACCTGGGTGAATCATGTTTTCTTTAATTATAATGTGCCTGACTACCTAATTTTGTTTTTATTTTTTTTAATGTATAATTTATGTTAATTATTTTGTTTTTTAAACATCCGTGATTGGTGGTCTTAAAGACTTTTGACAAATATACCTGGCATGAAAACCTTTGATAGAAGGCTGAAGAAAGGATTATAGTAAATGCATTTACATCAAATCATACTTAACAAAATTGATTGGTGCGTTAAATAAATTGATCGTTTGATAATATTGAAATATTAATTTTCTCTGATGAATCAAGAATTACTTGATATGTTTAGCATTTTTGAAAGCATATGCAGTTATATTATTTGTTTATTTTTATTTTGTTTGCATATTTTATTATTAGAATTTTGGTAGCTTATAGTTATCTAATAATTATCAAATCATATACTTTTTAACTAAATTATTTTGGATAACTATAAAAAAATTTCTTTCTGTCTAGATTTTTATAGTTTTGTATTATTAATAAATATTATTTCCAATAATATCGAATTCGATATTGGTTTTAAAAGCGGTAAATGGAAAAAAGAAATTGTTTCTGTGCTAACCCATAAATTTGTTTATATAGTTTTTTTAAAAGATGAAAGTAAAAATAAATTTTAATTCTCTATCTATAATATTTTCCAAGTAACGAACTTTTTTTTTCTGATTTTTTTAAATAGTATCATTCATACTTATATCCATCTTATTATTTTTTAAGGTGTTTAATGGTCAGAAATTATCTGATTTCTTAATGGAACTAATTCTTTACTCTCCTTTTTTTTATTCGAGAGAGTCGATGAAGATGATAATGATAGGACATTTGATTGATCTGATCATCCCGATGACGTTGACATAACGACATTTTTTTTTCCATATACATGGGCCGACGATGAGACATGCCCATATGTGTCCAACGATACACTAATGATCCCGATCCGACGTACGTACGTAGGACAATCAGCCACTAACGACGTAGCCCTCGCCAGCCAAAAAACGGACGTGCGGGGGAGCGTCATTGTCCGAACTCCCAACAAAAGGGACACAATGCTTCTCCTCTCCCTGCCGCATTCCCTACGTCCGTGTCGTCTTTTTGTCAGGAGTCTTTCAACTCCCCAGCCTCGTCCATCTACAAGAGCTTCCTCCTTGTCTGGTAGTCCAGATCCCTTGGGTGGTAATCCTGCGAAGAAGAAGAAAAAAATATGACTTAATCGGACGTAGGGAGGGAAGAATCATTTGATTAGCACTACCCAGATCGGTGGACTGAAGTTGTTTCAGTCATAAAACAAATATTGGTGTCAGTTCTGCAGTTTGTCGCTTTGTCGCCCATAAGTTTTAGGCTTTTTAACGTATTCTTGTTAGTATTCCCGAAAATAAAATAGTCTTAAGCTTTAGAACGGAGAATAGAGCGAAATTATTAGAATTTTGTATATATCATTTCATCAATAAATAAATATTTCAACTAACATTTCGATGTATAAATGATATGTGTTTTTTTTAACGTTATGCAAAAAGAAATTATTACCAAAATATAGAATAATTAAAAAAAATAAAATACGGTACAGTTCCGAAATTTACACAATTCCCAGAATTACACTCCTTTTTTCATACTAAAACTCAGAACTATTTAAAATATTTGATAATATTAAAAAGGAATTAAACACGGAACTGATACCCAAATATTCGTGAAGATCGAAAGTGAGTGTATATTGTTCAATATAAATGATAAATGTCCAAAATTAATTATTAGTTCTATAATGAATGGTTTCGTAACAATTAAGATTGATGTTAACCACTGAATGAAAACAAGATTTTTATAATCGAATTACTAACACAATCACTTTTACCAAATTGAATGATAGGTATTTGCTGATTATTATAGATTAGAATTTAACAAATTACATGTCTCTGATTCCCTATCAGCAAGAGACAAAGCTATATTTTATGCAAAACAAAAATTTTACATATAAAAAGCATTTCGGTTATAATAATAAACTTTCCCCATATAAATATATAAAACAAAGAAAGGAAGCATTTTATAGAAAAGAAAATCTCATCAAATTTGTCATAGTAATTAATTAAATCTAATTTTAAAAAGTGCGGAACTGAACTAAAGCCATATTAAATAACACAATAGCAATTTTTAAAATAAATATTAGTTGATTTGCATTAATGGTTTAGTTATTGATAAATTAATTCAGCTCTTAAGGAAATTTCAATTATCAATGTCACAAAAATTGTCCTTTTTTGATAGATTAAGTTAAAACAGTTTGATAGTATCAATAAAGAAATTTATTCATTTTATTAATACATACTTCCCTTTTTTTTATGTAGACTGTTTTCACAAATTCCATGTATGATAAATTTATTAAAATCTAGAATATAAAGCTTGTGATAAATGACAAATGAAGTAATGTTTTATCTGTTGAAAATATAGCATGCTTTTACTCATTGGCGTTGTGATAATTATTCAATAATATCAGGACTATAAATACTGCATGCACAGATTATTCATCCATTGATTTTATAATGATGCATCATTTAGTTGTAATTTTATCTGGTTAGCTTAAAGGGAAAATATTTAAAAATAAATTTAGAAGTTTAGAACGGAATAACTGTTTCCACACTTGGGGAGGATTATGAACTATGAAGGTTAAACTATTTTTCATGAATACAAAAAAAAGTACATTTTTAACTGAGCATCCGGATTAGTGTTTATCAGTTGCGGCTTTGGGGCATATTTATGTGTATCCTCACGTGCTAAATATAATGACATATGCGGTATTTTTAATTAGTTTATAATATCAACTGCGTTGTTAAATTTATTATTAAGTGGATTCTTGAAAATAATTATAATTTTTTAAAATTATAAAACGTCACTTCATATAAAAATATTTTCAATATTGAAATCATGTTTCTAATATTTATAACCATTAATAGGTATTTAAAAAATATGAGTTTAATACATTGGTTTTTCGGTACTACGATTTACTGGTCCACATTTTGTTTATTGTAAAACATTTAAAATAAATTAAATTAACATTGTAATATTAATTTTAACCCACACCCTCTTTTGTTCTGCCCACATATGAATGTAAACCACATGTTATAAATAAAATTAAAATGGAATAATTTCATCACATACGACCCTTCTGTTTAAGGTTCGTTCCCATGGCAAATTTTTTCCTTATAAATTCTCCTTAGGTAGGCAGCCGATACTAAATCAGGAAGGTTGTAATAGAAAACTGGATCAATCCCGAAGAATAAATTATTTTCTATAATGAGTTACTGGTTGACGTTTTTCCTTTATTTGGGCAAAAACCTATCGTTGCGAAGTTTGTTATTAATAGGCATTATACAAGTTTGTAATAATTCCCTGCCAATGAATCAAATAAATATTATTGTTAATATATTTGGGTTTTAAATAGTTTACAATAAGATATGGATAATATAGTGTACTCTTATTGGGAATTATTAAAAAGTTATTTAGTGTTGTGATAAATGTTTGCCCTATTCTTTAGATTTTAAATTCCGATCATGCAAGTCAATGTTATTGAAATAAAATATTTAAATAATTGTCAGTGTTGATATTTTTATCGTCTTGATGTTTATAGTCAAATAAAGTAAGGATTGATTTCAATATAATAATAAAAGGGAAAATGTGACTTTATAATTTTGATAGAATTAACAATTTAGTAAAATAATTATTTAATAATTTATTATAAGCTGTGATCGTTCCTTTATTTAAAATATGCTAAGAATGATACTTTTGCGATTTTTTTGTTATTCACTTTAGGCCTGAAAAAAAAAAAAAATAATAATATATTGAAGTAAAAATTAAATTTATATAAATCAATGTTATGGTCTTGTATACTAATATGTTTTATCCAGCGTAAAATTTGCATTTCTATGATACTATTATTCATTGTACCCACACTATGCCGTGCCTCAGTTTCTTATAAACAGGAGGATTTTTTGCGAATAATATCTTAATTAATTATTATTACACATTATTATAAGAAATGTATTATTGAAAGCGTAGACGGTACAGAAACCCTAGAAAAAAAAATCATAATATATAGCTAGGAGTATATTGGACGCTAAGTGACGAAAGTAATAGGAGAACCATTATATGGGGTACCGTAGCTCTTAAAGAGTACCTCATCAAAACTACCATTAACGGCAAAACCTCGGCACCACTAATTTTTTTTTGGTCTTACAATTATCCCTTCGGATTTACCTTGGGAAAATCCGTATAGTTATATCCATCGACTAATAAGAACGCCTTCGAAATTACCTTTTTTCCCATGGTTTTTCTTTAAAAGAGGGAAAGGAAGAACAAATATATGCATACAAAGGAGTTTTGAACTAATGGAGGAGTTATAACTTGTGGCTTAATTATCATTGCACACGACACTGAATTTCCATTAGTTGTGAGGAATAGCTATAGGTTTACCGGCTTACAATATTTTTAAACAACTCCATCAATATTCCAACATGCACACTGTTTATGAACCACAACTTACTCTGCCCCATTTATTTTTTCTTCCTTCCAATGCTCGCGCCGCGTATGGCCGGTTTTTTTTTCACTTCTCCACCGGGTCACTCTCTCACAAGAAAATTTCTTTTTCGAGCAATAACCGCGGAAGTGGCATTCCCACGCTTCAATTACACCTTTAATACGACCATTTCACATTAACGACGCTACTAATTTGGATGGTTGTCGCCTGCGAGACGAACACTATCTGATGGATCTCCAAACTCCGGGAGGTCGTTCATCCTGAGCCAGGAAGTGACAATTATAAGGTTATGGGACTCTTTAGCGTGTTAGGGTGGGCACGTTTTCCCCAATGTTTAATGAGTTCCATGGATCTGTATCATCATTCACTCGAAAGCAAGGTACTCTGCGTTTTTATTAATTTTTTTCTATCGATTAATAGCGATGCAATGATGTTAGAATTATGCAGGAATACGTTTCCAAGACACTGACTTTAGAGGATAATAAAACACGGATGATAAGAAAACGAATTGACGTTGTTAAACACATGTTGCCCCTACCCAAGGCCGTTTGTAGTGTAGAAATTATAGTGCATTGTTGCCGAGTCGTAATTTAGCAAGTCCACAGCAGGCGAGATCGGGCCATTGTTTGTCCTTTCGAGGAACAATCGCCTCTGATTGCTTACATCCTCGACAACGATAAGAGTTATGGGTTCCAGCATAGATTCTCAATTCAGGAACTCTAGATTAACCCCCAGCATATCTGATTGTTGTGATTTTTATATTAAACATGGAGTACATAGCATAAGTTCAATACTCGTACATAATGTTTTGCAAGGTTACCTTCAAGCTCCAATGTATTCACAACTAAATATCCTGAAACCGATGACCGAACATTTTGAAGAATAAAGAACCGCTGAGAGGCTGAGGACACTTTTAGACCGCCCCTGTTGAGGTTGTGTCACTATTTCCGTACTATCTGTCTCCCGGCCTTTGTTTATGCTCCAGACTAATGAACCACTTCCTTTTGTTCCTTATCTAGAACCTCATCGCTATTCGTGGCAAATACCGATGCAAATGATACATTATTAAGGTATTTAAGGTACTTGAGTTCCTTTAAGTCGATATTGTATTAGTCGAACAGCCAGATAGAATGATGTTTAAGTACTGCTCAAAGCATCAGCGGGATGCATTACTACGAGGGTCGGTATTTTAATGTGGACATAATTTAATTCATAACAGATGGTGCTTATTTATAACGTCAACCCTTTTCCAAAAAAATATAATGACGCAAAATAACTGAAGTATGATCCTCTCACCCGGTGAAAGTCGCATAGCTCAGTACTTACGAAAAAGGAAAAATAATACTCCTTTGTTAGAGTTGTTGGTACGCTATGGCGCAATATCCTCCCTTCTCTGGACCTGTTTAATTAAAATAATAAGACTATGAGAAAGTTTTTGTGAAAGGGGGAATACAATTGGATAGGGAATCCTAATTATAGGGGTCAGCAAGAAGTGCAGACCGGAGCTGAGATAGGATAGGATTCCGCCGGTGGCTCGACCTGGTGGGGCTTCGAAAATCGTTACGCCCAGACAAACTCGGTACATCACGGCAATTTCGTCATCAAATTCCTCCAACCACTAACGACTGTTATTCTGTCTCGATTGGCGTTATTAGTCCGCTCCTATGATTAGTCTTCCTCTTGGTGTTATTTCCTCCGACTCCGATCGTGAGTCGGGAATGCATTTCATTCATTCATTTCTTAGTTGTAATTTAAGAGAGTATAGTTTAAGCCTTTTGATTCAATAATATTAACGATGTTCTCTTGTTTTCAGGTTGCCTACAGCTCTGGAGTGTTCGAGCTGCGACTGCTTGGAGTGGAGAACCCCTTGGGCCTGGACTGGCGGGGGGAGTGCTGCTCGGGCCCTTCGGCCCCCAAAGCAGGCGCCCCCTGCCCCAGCCCTTGCTCCGTTCGGGTGAGGGCTTGCCTCAAGCACTACCAGGCCCAAGTGGACACTACCACCCCATGCACCTTTGGCGATCTCGTTACCCCAGTCCTTGGGAACAATTCCCTTCAGCTTGGACCAGAGGGGCACCTCATCACCTTCAGATTTGACTTCACCTGGCCCGTGAGTATTCTTTCAAGTACAAAAAGTTTTTACGACTAAGGTAACAATCTGAGTGAGATACAACGGCTGTCATTACCTCGTTTAGGGAAGATTTGTAAACAGTGTCAAACACAACATATGATGAGTAAATAAACATGGAAGGCCTAAAAGCCACAAATTTACAAACATGTTTTTTTCCCCTTCACAACCCTACCGACAACCCCATTAAGGCTTTGTCTGGGGGAGTGATGTTGCCCACCTCCATTTTTCTCCTCTTTTTTCTTACTTCAGATCAGCCGTGTTGTATCATTTATTAATTAATATTTACTTCTGTTTTGCTGATTAATAAGTAAATTTTCCAACAGATTAAAAAAGCATGACAAGTAGCGAAAAAACTAACGATTGAATGGACTCAAAGGAGAGTGCTACAGCATTTTATGAAGAGAATTGTCAAGTACGCTAGTAAATGATGGACATTGAACATTCGTTGGATTTTATCACAGATTTGATTATTGGTCACAAATAATGTATTTGTCACATGTAAACCTTGCTAAGCTATTGATGTTTATTTAGATAGTCTAGTTTACCGTATGGAATAGTGCATAGAAGTTCTTCAAGAAGTTACTAAGAATAAGTGTATTTAACATTTTATGCTGCTTTTAGTGACCAATTTGGTATAAATGGCTTATACGACATTTTGAGTATACTCCTAATGGTTAATGTTAGGTCGAAGAACATCAATAACGGATTAATCCTCCTTCCAAAAGTGGTTTCTCTCACTTAGAAGTTATCAAGGAAGTTCCCATATACTTTAGCCCACTACCTAAAACATATATAATGAACAGTTATGCACTTTACCGTTATGAATGTAGTGAGAAGAAAGCGTAACGCTCCTGTGCTATCGAGCGAAGACCGCGGCGTGTGCATTAGGTTTGTACTCACCAACCTCAGCCAATAATAAGGAGAAAACCACCCGATCCAGGCGGCTCGGTAAATATTCGATTACCGACAATTTCCGTTGTCGGAATATTTCAATTATTTTGATATAGTTTACTACCTCATATCGCTACATTATGTAAGTAATAGCGCTTTGGATACCTCTTACTCCGAGGGAATGCTTATGCTGCTGTTTAGTTAAGCGGTAGCACCCCTATCTGTCCATTGAGTAAGATTTCTCCAGCGAAGAATGGAAGGTGAGTAGGGTAGGGTTGATGGCTCGAGCGGAAGAAGGGTGAAACAGGATCTGCCGGAAACCATAGCTTCCGCCCGGCTTTGTCTCCAGGCAGGTCGGATAAGTGGAATTGGGTACCCTCCTCCGTCTTGGAGGATCGAGTGAAGAAGAGGCCGGGGGTTATTTACAAGATTTAAGAGCAGCTATTTGCAAAATATCTGTTATGTTCATTAGTTAAAATAACCACATCACATACCAATACAGTAAAACGAGATAGTATGTGTTGGTTATATGAAAAATAACACTTCTATCCTCTGTTATATTTGTTTCTAGTCCTATTTAAAAGAAACGTCTCCGCTTGGAATAAACAAATAATGCGTTTTAGAAAACAATTCTATCCAAGCGTTACTCAAACTTAGTTTTCTTGCTGTTTTAATCGTTCATTTTTATGTATGTTAATTTATTAATCGGAATGTATCCGAAACTGATATTAGCAACAGCTTCAGTATTAGTTATATTAATTCTTCCATCTTTGCATTCTGTTTGGAGAATAAATGAATTAAAAATAAATAGCTTTAATATGTGTGTTAAAAGGCACGGTACATTTAAGAAATAACTCTGATTATTTAGACTAATTAAATGATTAATGCTAGGTTTGTGATAATTGCTTATTTGAATGTTAGGGGATTCTTTTTCAATGATGCAAAACTTTTTTGTTAAGTTGGTGTTTTCAAGTGCTACCAAAAAAAAAAAATTAAAAAAGTAATCGTTTACATTGTGCTTTATAGGATATAATAGTTTTTGTTTTGGAATATTACGGAATGTTTTATAAATCTTTTATTGACTTCAACACTGCTATTTACTTCAATAGTATGATAATAATAATAAAGCTTAGCGAACCGGTGCCGTTTGTAAGTACTCAGTATTCTGCTAACAAACTTCCGTCCACTACCCGAACCCAAATCCGCCAGTTCACTCTTCACATGTTACTAATATTGTATACTACTAATAATAGAATAATATTAGTTGACATATCATGGTATTAGTATGAATATCTCACAGATTGAAAGATTGATACAATTATACAAGCCTGTACTCCCTCTACCTCTGAGCTGCAAGCTTACAAACTTGTTCCGTGAGAAGTGAAACCTACAGGCTCAACCTACAATGCTCGATGACCGCCATAACAATTAGATCGTAGCAGTAAAGTATAATAATACTGAGCTCGTTATCACTGAGAGCGGAGGGTGGTGTCAGCCAGGGTTGTCGCGTTATTTATAGCGGGCATGTGCCCCACGCATCTGTCCATTGTCTGCCCGGGTCTTCAACTTCTGCCGCTCTTGGGCCACTTGTGCCGCTCCCCAGTGGCCGTGTTTGTCCGCCACCTGACTCCCCAACACAAGTGTTTGTCCTCTTTTCCATCTGTCCCCGATGTGTGTGTTCATGCTAATTCCTAGGAGGCTTCCTTCTTTTTGTGTCCTGACACATGAGTACATACCAGTTTGGATAATACGGAATCGGTTATTAGCTCCCTATTCTAGGCGGTGTTAGAGAGTAAACAGCAATAAAGAAGTCTGTAATGTGGTTATTTTACATGCCGTCAGTTTATTTGTACTTTTTCTAGAGGGCATCGTCATCCGCACTAATATTCTTCTGCTTTTTGGCATACCTTTGTATTCTTTTTCTTTTTCTAAATAAATTTCTCTTATTTTATAATACATCTCCTTCAAAAGACCAGCTACATTAGTCAAAAATAACGATTTGCTTAAGCCTTCAGTAGCAATTGTATTGGTTAATGCTTATTAATTCAGGAATTATACATTTATTTAAAAAGTAAAATGTTTAAACTTTGAAGTTTTATGGGAATAATGATATAAAATAAAATTAAAAAAAAATTTCAAGCTTATAAGAATTATCTAATGGTTAATAAAAGAATTCCAATTCCATCATGACAAAAGGAATGCTTTGCTTAACCCGTACTCAAACTTTTATTTTTTTAATTCACAAGGAACTTTCAAATAACTAAATTGAAATGTATTTTGATTTATTGTTCTTTTGAAGGAACGGTATTCCACAAGGCAAAATTCTTCTTTAAAAAAAAAAATATGCGACAGATAACATTAAAACCGATATTATTATTTTTCTATCCGCACGACGTTCGATCGTTGTCAAGATTATGTTTATCTTTGAAGTGATTCTGGCAAGATGTCAAACAAGCCGTATGTGTGCTTCACCTTTATTTTCAGATCTGGAAGGTCCGGCTGCCCGAACTGTTGGGACTTATCGAAACCCCATTCTCGGACGAGTTAATTCCCCCTGACAGGACCTGCCAGGTCGATACTGCTTCGGAATGGTATTGGAACGATTCGATTTCTTTTATACATCCATTATTTTGTCGTTTATTTTTTTTTGTATTTTCCGACCCGTATCAAACCGAGGGCACCATTTCTGTTGGCAGCCTGTCCAAGCGAGGGACGGCCATTGTAATTTGCATATCTGACCCTATTGTTCGCCTCTTCAACGGCCGTTTCTTCTCCACTTTCTTCTGTAGTTGAGACGTTGGCTAAGGGTCCTTGTTTTACCCTCTTGTGGAACGTTTTCTTCGTGAAAGTATCCTTTATTTAGGGTATAGTATACTTTTCTTTTCAAATTTCTAAAAAGATCAGAATGTATAGAAATATTTACAGAACTATTGTAACAAAGCTGTAGAATCATTATAATATTTTTATTTATTTTTATCATTTCTTTCAGTCAACTATGTGAGCGGGGTTGCTCAGTGGTAAAGAGGTCCCGGCTGTAGCAGATAATTTATTTAATCTTTTAATATCCGGGGATAGACACTGTGGGATCTGCAGACGCCACTGGTACTCACCTAGTCTCCATAAAATGGGCAACCTTAACTTGGGGGGAAAACCTGGCGATAAATCACCTCCTTGTTCGACAGTTTTCCTAGAAACGGAAGTCTCTAGCACTTACTGAACCCAAGACCCTTCATGGGTTGTGGTAGTTTAGGTTTACCCTAGGAACATTAAAGACAAATATTTCATGTAGCATAATAAACACACCTCTGCAGACTAAAGTAAAGGCTGTTTCTTTTGATTGAATACCTACTAGGTTGACTTTTTCTTCCATTTTGTTGTATTCTTCATTCTTTATGTTTCCACTTTTTATTTTCAGCTTAGTTAAGTAGTGTTTTGTCAAGTTCTTGATTAACATAATCTGTACCGCTACAATCCATGAAGAGTCCTGGGTTCATTATTTGGTAAGGACTGTACTGTTCGTTGACAATGGTTGTTAAGAGAGATGATTTTGTGTATTAGCAGTTTCGGGTGCGTTCTCGAACTTACCGATTATTCTAACCAATGCGATTATAACTGATTTTTATGTCCTAGCTTCGTTGATACCTATTGTATGAAGGTTGCGATTGTTCCTACTACATCTTGAGGTCTTGGTACAAGGCAACTAGTAGGTATAGCCTACAAGTAGAATTTTCAAGTACAGGCCTTAAATAGCGGAGTGTGTCTGTTATGATATTATTTTTAGCCGACGCCTTGCCAGCCTCTGGCCCGAGACCCGATTCTCAGATATATATAGTGACACTCTCCCTCTCTGTAGCCTGTCTCATTGCCTACACCATACTATCATTATGTCTCTTTGTCCAGCATTATCATCTCCTATGCCTTCTACCATTTCTCTCTCTGATTACATTGTTTATTATTTATTCTAGAAAATGCTATTCTCCTGGTCATATTTCATCTGAACTGAATCCATTAAGAGTTTAAGGTTTTACTGACGAGCCACAATGTAAACTTAGTATTATAAACCAACAATATCAACATATGTTTTTAAAAAAAAGTCTAAATATTTTCCTGTATTTTATTTATTGACGCCAAGTCCACAAAATATATAATATTTTAGTCATAAATTGTCATAAGTAAATACTATGATCAATACTTCCAATTACTTACTAATGCTAATAACAATATGAACAATTTTCTTTAAGCTGTTTCTGTAAGATGAGAAGAAATAAATTTTTATCATCCACGCCTATTGAAAATTCGCTCACATGAACAAATGCAAAAATTTTAAAAAATTGACACGGTGTTCTATACCTCCTAGTAAACAGATATTATTAACAATACTAAAATTTGCATTGCAATCTTTTATAAATGAAATGGCTAAGGTTATTATTTATAATTTATTTAAAAAATGATGAAATAATAAACATTTTATTAACGAAAAGGTTTTAAAAATGTTTTTAAATTGCTTATTGACTCCTGCCCTACACTGTGATAGTCTGAATCATCTTTCCTATATTTGATTGGAGGATGTTTAAAACGAGTATCCAAAAGTAGGATTCAAAATTACGTCTGCTTGTTAGAGAGCGAAAGTATTTATCTAGTAATAAACCTTTTATTCCAGTATTAGTAGGTGTGGCATTTGAAATATAAAGTCTTCCTCTCAAAAGCTTCTTGGGTGGCCACTGCCTTGTCAATTAAAACAAACTCCTAAAACCAGTAATATTATGGAAGATTAATTTTAATTTGGAAATCTTTTTTTTCTATGTTTTAAAAGTGTTTCTCACACAATGTAGATTTTTTTAAAAAACTATTACAATGAAATATCTGATTTAAAACGGTCCTCTCAGGTCATTTCTTCGGTCCCGTTGAAAATCGTTTAGAAAAATTACAGGAACTGGCTTGTCTAAAAATAAAGAAGACAAACAGAAGTGACATTTACAATTTATTACAGCGACGACAGAACTGACTGAGAGTGGGGTCACTTTTATGACAAGGCGGTCGAGAGCAAGACCTAACATTACCAGTAGCTTCAGGTAGGCAACCGAATTTCATAGGTTGTAAACCAACAGTTGTCCATTCCTGCACATTGACGTTTATGGTGCCGTTCCCATTTGGTAGTCATCATTCGATACGCTCCCTGAATTCGGATGGAATGCACTTAGCGTGAACTGATGAAGAAGAGACTTTCTATGACTTAAGTCATAAGGGGCGGTAGTGGATGCGATACGGGTTCCCATGATGATGATGATGGCCACACAATACAAGCATGAGATGAAGGAAAACTCAAAGTATTGGAGGAGGGCAATATGATCTGCATAGAGGATGATAAAGAGAGTCCTAGGAGGCACAATGGAGCCCGGCTCGAATCCTTTTTCAACGCACTTTTACTTTCCGTGATCGACCGGAGTCCTCCTTGTCCATCGGGCCAAGTACCTCTTCCTCTGAAAGGAAACTCATCCTCCACTTTCTGAATGTCCAAGCTCTTCTGTATACTTGAGTTTACATAGAGCATGAATTAGAAAGAACGATGCTGTTTCGCCTGACTTACACCAGACTAAAAGTTTATTTTATTTTTGTAAATCACCGTCTTATATTTTTTTTCCACTCCGACCAACAAAGACGTTTTGGGGTCGAGAAAAGCGTACCTGGTGAAATTCTTAGCGGATAATTACAGGCCATTGGAGGCGCAGGGGCAAAAGGTCGGATCTGTAACAATTAAAAGGCCCAGTTTCCCAGGACGGCTGCCCAAGACGTCAACGTGAGCTAACATTACCTGTCACTGGCCCTCCACAATTCTTGTAATCATAGACCCCAGATGCCGATTATCCGCTTCATACCAAAACATCCTCCCCTTGTATTTTACCGTCAGAACAATTATTTTTAACAATTAACAGTTTCGCGTGTAATTGCTGGGAAGGCCTAGTGGGGTGCTAGGCCGCTCAGATTTTTTCTAGGATTATTATTTTAATTGGTCAATGAGAACATTGCTGAAGACCTTAGATTTTTATATTTTTATAACTATTATTAATAGTTTTTAACGTTTTATTTAAATAGATTCCTTAAAACGGTTAAATTTACTTTTAAATTGAAAAAATAAATTGCTTGGCACTTCATGCTCTGGATCTTGGAGTTGAAGATGATATCTTGTATGTAACAACTTGTATTTATCTTGCTTTCCTAATTCGGTACAGCGAGATCCTATCTAACCACGACACCTGGTTAGTTCGATACAGTTGTTCCTTCGGTTATTGACCAACCGAGGAGATCTCCGAGAGGGAAGATCTCATTCGAAAGGAAGTACTTGTACGGTATCATGGTTTCAACGGCGTTCGACATCAAAGGTCATCATCGGTCACGCTTCTGAACGATCAGGGGTTGCGAAAGAGGAACGGTTTTGATTGGCTCACGGGAGTCATGATTAATTGGCACACGAACTTGTGATGGGAATTACTGTACTCCCGAAACCGGGCAAGGCGAACTTGGCAACCGCTCAGTTCTCGAGTCTCCCCGGGTTACCTCATTCGGCCGCGGTTGGACGGAATGGAAGTCATATTTCGAAATGACCAAGGTCATGGGGTGACCGAGTCTCTCCCATGCTAGACTGTTGAGCTGTATCTCATTGAATTAAACAGTTTATTAATTAATTAACTCGCTAATCCCCCACTGGGTTAATGTAACTTATGCAAATTATTAAAACATTTTTTTTCTCGTTTCTAAATTGCTTATTTTCTACATAAACACACTCATTGTCAGTTTATAAGAACAATTTATTAATTATTATTTCAGAAAGCGACCTTGGTAACTTTCTCATCTCTGAGTGGTATTAAGACGTCTCTAAAAATATAATCATGGGATTAAAATTATAATTTGCCTGCCAGACAAGACACGCCATTCCATTGCTATTATTGGATTGCTACGACGAGAACAAGGGTACGCGTATTGGAACCGCCAGGAGTTTATTCTTCTTGTTATTTCCATCTTTTATTTAAATATTTATGTTTTATATATTTTCAGGTTAAATTGTTTGTTTAATAATTTATATTTACTTGTTTATTTAATCTTTTTTATTTTTTATTTTCAGGGCACGTTTTCTTTAATCGTCGAGGCCTGGCACGACAATAACTCATCATCGACTCTTTCCGGTAAGTCACGATTTTCAAACTATTATAATTTTTTAAATTCTTATGGTTTATTTATTGAATAAATATAAAATAACAGATATTTCATGCCTGGATAACGGATGTACTGATAACATTGTTACCCTCAAAGATGGGCATATCTCTAGTTATTGTACATATATGCAAAGCCAAGTGCACTTTAAGAACTATCCCACGTAGGGTATAAGGTCATTCCTATTCCTCGGGTTACACCACGGCCCTTATTACTGATTTGTCTCCCCCGTCGTTGGTAAATACGGTTTAAGAATAACTTAGCAGATAAGATCTCTTCTTCGTCGGCGAGGCCAGCCATCTTGCCCCGGGTACCTTTCCCACTATCCCCTCTTTTTATTTAGGCTCTCGGTTAGGGAAGACGATTTGCATAGGAGTTATTGTTATCCAGTCCACAGGATGGACCGGCTTTGAATAGGGAATCAGGGGGAATCGAGGGAGGTTTTATTAGTTTTAAGTTGTTTTTTCGTGTGGGCACAGCAGCGGCTAATTGGTCCGTCACGATGGCGTGCTCTTCACCGAGGAATACAAAGTGACTCTGGAGATGTCTATCCCCTCCTTTCGTATTCCGTCTGGGGGCGGTCGACCTCGCTCCTCGACTTCTTCTACGACCTTCCTGGGAGTACAGAATATGGAAAAGAGTTACTATATTTATAGCAAAACATCCCATCATAGGACTCAGACGATTGAGAAGTCACTAGGAGTATACTTACCTATACTTATGAAGAAAAACACTAAAACTACATAAACAAATGTATTATTTATAAAAATTCTGAATCAGTTATAGTCCGACTTATTTAAACTTCTATTTGTAACATTAGTCTGGTTTTCACTTATACAATAATTGTAGAAGCTCAAAACAAAATACCAATACAACGTAATTGAAATAATAGTACACGGTTCTGTAATTTTTATCATCCAAATTCTTGTTTACATGCATCCATTACCTACTTACAATTTGATACTACCGAAAATTGCTCTACGTGGCTAAAACCACACAAGTTTTCACTTGTTTAAATATTATTTTCTGTATTTTAACTATTCTTTATTACGTAAATAAATAAATAGTTGTTAAATCCCTACACTTCACTGTTGTAATACTAGAACCTCGGGAGATTTGAATTTCATTTTCCTGTAATGTTGCAAGGTAAGCAATCGGGTCTATGTCCTTGGTGAAAAATATCCGATGAAAAAAAGCCTATCGTTAGAGAGACTAGCTCTGTGCGCTATTAATAATTTAACAGTTTCTAGTTAGGAGGTTGCTTGATGGGGTAACGGGCGACTTTGGATTCGCGGCGCGCAAGGTGTGCGTGCTCCAATGCTTGGAATTCAATCCGACTGATCCAGGAGTGCTTCTCCTTCCGTTTGTATTTCAGATCGCTTCTTTCTCGTGTTGAAGAAATGTATTTATTGTAGCCGTTAGGGAAAAAAAGTTTTAATTACCTAGGTTTATATAAAGTTTGTATGATTTAAACTTTCCACATATGTTTTGAAAACTATGTTCAGAATGTGAATCGTTTAGTGAAACCGTATAATTCGATATCTTCATACCATGATTGTAACAGCTATAATAAAATTTCATCATTAAATAATAATAATAACTTCTCATTCGTTTCCTTTTTAAAATCTCCATGAATACAAATATTCGTGAGCTTTGAAAAAGAGTGTAGGTATGGGAAAGGTGTATATTTCGGTAATCATCGTTTCATACAATGTTACAATACAAGCTTATATCATCTATACTTTGTTGATGAAATGATTACCAAAATATACTTGTTTTTTTTTTATTATTACTCTCATCGTTTTTTAAAAATAAGTATTTTGTAATTTTAGTTAATTATTATTTTCTGTTTTTTGAAACAATGGTTATTTATTGTCAAGTTCCAACTTTGCGTTCAGTGACCAACATTTCAAATTTAGCTTGGTGTCCCGTTTATTTTTTCTTTTACATTTACTAAGTTATTGTTTTTTTGTACTTGTACATATGACAATCGTAGAAATATTACGGGTTGTTTGAAACCTGTTCCTCGATTCGTTAACCTGCTCCAACTCCTTGGGAAGGCACTGAAGGAAGGAAGGGCGGTGCAAACAAAACCTTAGGGCTCCTGTTGACATAGACCCTGTGGGAACTCTCCTCCGGTTATCTCCCTCTGCCCTTGTCTCATGGATCGGGTGTCCAGGAAGGAAGTCCCGACGCAGCTCACGCTTCGCCACCGCTTCCTCGTACACATGGTCCAATATCTCTTATCCCTTTAAACTGCCCTTGCCCTACCTGGTCGCTTAGTGGCAAAAACCTTTTCATTCATAAATGGATAGTCCCTTCCATTCATTCCGCTAATGGAATCCTTAATAGGGTCCTCGTGGGCTATGTTCTTGTAAAGTTCAATGCTGTGCTCCTTAATAGGAGTAATACGTCTTGGCCTTTACGGTAGCTGTTAAATGGGACATAAAATGTACTACCTGATTACAATTAAACATTGCTAGATACATTGGTATAAGAGTATCATTGGATTGAACTTTTATTGAGCAACACTTTCTCCATCCGATTCTCCGGTTGTTTTTTTGTTTCATTGTTTTTTTCTTCTTCATATCCATCTGGAAGGGAAAGGAAGAGTTGTGCTTTATGTCCCTTCGTCTGTTTGACGGCTCACGTACAGCATTATCGATTAGTTAGGGTTATAGCCCGGCACGGAATAGACTTTTTCAAATCGGACCTAATCGAGTCGGGAATCGTATCCAATTGTGAAAGGTGGTGAGATTGAGGCGATGAAATCGGTAGCCGCGGCTTGAGTTCCATCAGATTTGTCGACCTCCTTGGCGATATTCGGCTGTCCATCTCGGTGGTTCCTTTGGACTCTAGCCACGATTTTCGTCTACTAGTAATAATAGATACAGAATCTGTGCCACATACGTGCGAGATTTATGTTTAGGTCATCGTCGTTATGGCTCCCTTTTTGTTCAAGACTCGCATTTAAAAAAATAAAAATAAAAATAAAACCCTACCTTAATTTTACTCGAACGCCTGATGAACATTTATTTCCGATTGATGTCATCCATCCGCTGCTAAGTTGAAGGGTTTGGGGCAGGTCGCGGATGTGTTTTTGCCGACCCGGAGGACAAGAAGAGATGGATGGAAGAGACAAAGAGAAGGGATTACCTGTGGGACAGGTGGAGGGGTCCTGTGGGAAAGAACCCTAGGCCTATATTAATAGGCTCTTGGTGGATGGTTACCGATGTGCGAGTTGAAGGTGCACTGCCTCCAGGCTATAATCTTTTCAACTCAATTTCCGTTTTCTTTCAGCTACTGTATACCGATTTTTTATAAGCGATATATTTATGGCTCATATGGCTCATATTTGCTCTCACAAAGATTTGTAAAAATATATTATATAAATAAGCGTACTGTATTTACCTTAACTGATATAGAAACATGTTTTTGATTCCGTAATAAATATAAATAAATACATGGCTCTTATGGATTTTCCTTAAAACTAGATAGAAAATTCAAATACCCTCAGATATCGCGAACAGGATAAATTGGATTAGCACTTTCAAAAATAATAACTCATACACACAAACAAATCTGGTATATCAGCTGAACTATTTTTTTTTACCTATTACTGCTTTAGAGCATTTTCTAGTGACATTGATTTTTACTCAAAGGGCAATCTAAACTCTTAAAATGCCCGTGTATTTCTTTTTAATTAACATCTTATCGGACTCCGAAAGCAGAAAGGGGAAAAAATATTTTTTTTACCTTCGACTGCCGAGTGTCAGTCCAGAAAGGGATCCGATGTCTCATTCGATCCTGCCAAGGATAGGGAAGGACATCGCTTGATTTATCACCTTTTCGTTCCCACTAATATGTTATACGATATTCCATCTCTTATCTTCTCTTCGCAATGTAAAAAAATATATATATAAAAAATAATTTTAAAAGGCGGAATAGGAAAGGTTGTGTGTGGATGAAGCCCCTGAGAAGTTTTTAATGGCTTTCGTTTTTACGACTTTTGCATTTTTATCTTATACTCATTTAATTATCTCTTGTGATATTCGATAATTAGATTTCGCATTGATCTAAAACATTAAAAATTAATCTTCCTTTTTTTATTATTAGTAATTAAATGTAGAATGCCTATGAGTCCCGCTTACATAATAAATGGACAAGTCTCCTTATAATATACTTATTAAATGCGGTGGGTAGTTCACATCGGTGCGTTGTGTGGCTATGTCGAAAGGTATGCGCCCAAGCTAGGCTTATCAGGCAGTTCCCACGAACCTTCTGCTTCGAAAAGATCTACAATAAAAAGTATTCCCCTCAACCCTATCCTCCCTCCATTTTAAATCCTCAATAGCTTTAATTGCATGATTATAATTGGAAATGTCAAAAAAAATAATTTCTTAATTTTATCTAATTCCAATATCTTATGTGTTGTTGTTTTTTTTATTGAAGGTGTAGTTCGATTTAAACCTTTCTAATTAATTTTGCATACAATTTATAGTGTTCCTATTAAATTTTTATTTTTAATTTATTTAAAAAAATAAATAAAAATAAGGATAAGGATAATCTTAACGTTATCTACTATTGAAAAATCAACAGTAGATATATGGAAATAATAAATTACAATACAATATAAATTTAAATAAAACGTCGAGTTTAATAAAGTTGTTAACTTCTACACCGGCCTCAAAAACTAGGATTAACCACTCATTGAGCAGGTGCGTGTGTTCTTAATTCAAGGATCGAGAAAACACAACTATACCTTTAATTATCTACCTAATTAACATAAATGTACATCCATTTGTCGATCTGATCTCCGAGGACTCGACCCTTTGTGGTATCATACATCCTTTCGTTATTCATGTAAATTTTATCGTACACAACGTTAACATGAAGATGACAAATGCACAACAGCAGTTTTCTTCACCTTGGAATGTCCCTTCAAAACGGATAGCAATTAGTCGTTTAATTTTTTATCATTATCAACCTTCTGTATGTTCTTGAATTAGTTGCGACGACTTTATATACTTTATATAATTTTTCATTCTTCATATTCAGTCTATTTTTTTAACTTTTTTTTTGCGACGTTTCTAGATTGTATTGGTCACGTAATCATGCACTAAAAGTGAAAAAATAGGATTTTAGTGAATTATATTAAATAACACACCAGTCTAAACATAAATTTGTAACTACCATTTATGTATTAGCATCATGGCATTTTTATTGTTAATCCATGATTATAAGTTCAATATAGTCTGGAAACGTTGCCAAAGAAAGTTAATAGAATATTCTGAATCTCAAGTACTAAAGTAAATATTATATACATATATATCATTTAGTTAAGTTTGATATGTTTAAATACAGTATAAACTAAAGCTCAATTTTTAAAAATACAATCGAAGCGCCTCTTCATAGCCATCGATCATTCTTCTTTTTGTTTCTATCCTTCGCTAATAAAGCGTAATAAAACGAATGACTGTAATCACTCGACACAGTTCGTTATAAATGATTCGTTGCGAAAGAGGAAATAACAGTTGTTAATCTTATTTATCCTTATTATTTTTCTGCGGGGGCCGTCATTATGTAGGTACCCTTGTACCTGTGGGGTTCGGTACCTGCTGCGTAAAATATGGTCTGAGCGTTGTCAGGACAAGTGCGGTTTAATTTTGCAATCTTCTATAAGGTTGTAGGGTTTGTAGTTTTTTCATCATGTCCAACTTTATTTATGGATTTAAGAATTTATCCGATATACTTTTTCACATATGTTAATTGTTATCTTTTTATTACAGCTAGTAAGCGGTTGATCTCGAGGTTGACGACACAGAGGTTCTTGGAAGTGGGGCCCGAATGGAGTCCCGGTGGCACAGAAGGCCCTGTAACATACGAGTACAGGGTGACCTGCGAGCCCCATTATTATGGGCCTGGGTGTGCCACTGTCTGCAGGCCTAGGGACGACAACTTCGGACACTACACTTGCTCAGACTCCGGGCAGAGGATATGCACCGAAGGCTGGACTGGCGACTATTGCTCCCAACGTAAGTAGTAAATTAATTAATTTGTGCAAATATTAGTTAACGCTCAATACTTTAAACTTTTTGGAAATACAGCCAAAGTAACAATAATACAATCGTTCAATGCAAATACAAATTTTCTATGACTTAATTAATATATAACTTAATGCGGCTTGCTCAATGGTCTACTACAACATGTATGATTAATGATGGCGCCTCTAAGATTTTCTTTGATAAGAAAATCTCTCCCCCCCCAAATTCTCATCAAGACCATCTCGCCGAAGACGGAGTTTCTCACAGGAAGCGGGTCACGAGGACGCAACTTGAATTATTAATTTATATTACTTATATGCATTCTCCCATTTTCTTTCTACTAATGGAAGGGCCACCGTGAGAATCTTTTATCAAAAAGTTAAGGTACTGTTGTTCTGTAGTAAAAAATAGATCACATCCTTCATTATAGTAATTAATTGTTATATTGTTTGTTTCCTTGTGAAATCAAATATCATTGAAGAGTAACTGTATGGTAATGTGGACCTTGAAAAAATATTAACGGTGTATGAATTTTTTTTTGTTATCCAGTATTCGAATGGTTATTTCTCCGTTACTTTCGCGCCGATCATGGGAACGCATCTGTACATTTTCTTCTTGCGGGTTTGGCGAACGGAGATGTTTCGTTTTTAATTTAATCAAGAGAGAATTTTGTTATAGTCGTCTGGATCCTGTCGGGCTTTTGTTTAATTTAGCATAGCTAAATTAAAACAACAGTAGTTGAATTAAACTCTTTTTTTTTTTCATACCAGAACTCACGATTGTTTTATATTGAGAGAATTTAATAAATTAAAACAGTGAAATGTTAATGCTTTGCAGCAGTATCGAAGTAGTTAGAATTCAATTTTTAAACGCTAATGATTTTAAGATATCAAAATTGCCATTGTTGTATAGAAATAATTTTTTAAAAAAATAATTGCACAATTAACACTTTACTACCAATACAAACTTATGTTTAATCTTATTTTAAAACAATAAAATAGAGTCAAAAACTCAAAATGTTTTCAACTCAAAATAAATTTATATGTGACGTTCTCAGTATTATTCTCCAAAATGAACAAAATAGTATAATTATTGTTTTGTTTGGGTCACGGTTATTTTTCAAGAATATTAAAAAGTTAAAAGCTCGAAGCGACAATCTGCGGAACTGATGCGGAAATTAGAATTTTGCTGATTTTAAAGTAATTTTTTTTTAATAAATGCTTTTATCCGACTTAGGAACAATAAACTAAAATAGCATTAGGCAAAGTGTAATAAATATTGGAAAATTAAAATTTTTAATATTAGCAATGAAGGTTACAAGTAGGCTATAAGAAGGTATTCTTCCATTTTCATCAGCGCAAGGTACGGTTTTACATATTCGGAAGGTCGTTATTGAATTAAAATTGGTAGCCTGCTTTTAATTACTTAATAATTAAACGTGGCTCCTGACTGACAACTCCTGAACAGATCCAAGGAGCCCACCTGCTCATAAGAAAAGGCTAGAGGTATCGAGGCTAAGACAAACAGAGCGGGCTTGTGAGAAGGTGAGCGGGGACTTGGCCGAGTCCCAGCTGACTCCTTTCCCACGCCCCCTCCACGGGCTCTCTACCGAGCCTCTCTCATTCACCTCTAGCTTACTAATGTAACTAGTTCAGGCGGCCGGTTCTGACGTCATCCGGGGTGTATTGTCGCCTCCGGTGTCATATCCATACGGTCCGAGGCCATGTCCAAGTCATACATGACATACCTTGAGAGGTACACCATAGCCAACAAAAAAAGGCAATAATGAGGGCTCAATACTTAGGAAAACCACTGGTAATTATTCAGCAGGTTGTCGCTTCGAGTGGAGTCACAAGTTTTAACGGTTCATTCATTTACCCTTTCATATTTTCCAAAAATACAAGTATTCCTGAGCTTTAGTACGGGAAAGAGAAAAAAATAATGGCCAATATATGTATATTTCAGTAATCATTTCTTCAAGAAATAAAAGTATCAACTTACATTTCGAGGTATAGATCAAATATGTTTGTTGGAACGTCCATTGCTAGATGATTAAAGAAATAAACACATTTTCCGTAATTACATTCTATTTCATACTAAAAGGGAAACGAAAAAACAGTTAAAACTTGTGACTCAACCTCAAGCGACAGCCTGAGGAATCGTTATCCAAAATATCAATAATTTAATCGAGATAATTAGTATATAGTTATATTATTTATATCTTGTAGATGTTATTGAACTTAATTTTATTATCATCGTTAAGTTCTATGATCGAAAATCATTTGAAGTTTCGATCATTTTACAAAACAAGACATTTGGCTATGAAAAATAAAATATTACAACGGTAATAAAAATTGTAACTAGTTATTTATGTTTTAAGTCATTATTAGCATGGATCGCACAACTATTCAACGACCTTTTTAGTTGAACATAATTGTTCTCATATCAATTTAAGTAAAGTTGTTTAATAAAAAAGGTATAGCTCGTACGCTGGATGCTAGGCATCGCCAGTCTTGCGCGATACGGGCATGTCGGTACCGCGAATACGTTATCACTACAGCCAAACGCTACAGATGTTCTCACACATTAATAAAGACTAAAAACGACCAATTAAGTCTCCCGATTTTCACCAACAAGGTTGGCTCCCGACGTAAAAGTGATTCGGAAGGCAGTGAAAGCGGGCGTAAATTTGTTTAGGGGCGTTGCACCAGATCCAGGGACACGAAGGAGGTCACTCAGCACTGGTTGCCGTGAGAAGAGGGCTATAATGTAGCCTCCCGTCGGCTCCCATTAAACAACCCTATGCCAATAAATAGGCTCTTACCACTACCAGTTCTTCCCATTATAAACCCATAAATCTACGTCCTCATCCGCGCCTATAAATCCATCGCTTAATACCTTGCAAATTTGAATAATTTCCTCTTCATTAGCTTAACCGTCGAAAATTTCCCATGAAATTAGAAAATGACACTGCCATTATAATTATCGGTATCTATGTTATACTAAATGCGCAAATTGATATCCGAAGATAATTTTTCAAAGTGTTATCAAAGTTGATTCAGGGAGCGTATCAATTTGTTTAACTTCTTAATTGAGGTGAATTCAGGGCACAGAAGCATGTATTAAAAATGTATTCTTCTTTCTTCAAATGTATCAACCTTGCAAATACAGAAATTTTGTAGCTATTTTGGAAGTTCGTTGTTCAGTAACAATAACTTTTCATCAATTTTTCTTTTAACATTTTCCAAAACCATAAATTATATCGAGCTTTCGTATGCAAGTGAATGTGATTGTGGAAAATGTGTATACTCCGGTGATCATTTTATCTAGAAATGAACCTTTCCAGAAACATAAATCAGTCTATACTTCGCAACATTAGCTGTCACTTTTTCCTTATCCTTTTCCATAAAAAAGCTCACGATAATTTGTTTTTTTTTTGGTAAATATTAAAAATGAAACGAATAAACAGTTTAAAGTTGTAACTGAAATCAAAGCAACAACCTGCTGAATAGTACTTAAGTAACAATATCATTAACTTTATTGTTTGATTCTGAATAACGTACTCACCAATTAACCTGACACTACCTTTCGGTAATCAGCATTTGCTACCTAATTATCTTTTTTATAATTATTTTTAGTATAAATATCCGTAATGTTTTTATTCTTCTTAGCGCTTTATTCAATTGGATAGTTGAAATTAATTGACACAATCTAATGCTGGAGGAGAGACGGAGAGAGGACGGGATAGCTCGGAACTTGCCGCTTATATACCAACGGTTGCGAGCACTGTCTAAGAACAGCGAAGTCTTTTACTTCTTTGCATTATCATTGACAATCTTTTTTAAAACTTAATAAATTTTAATTATAATTTATTTTTCTAACAATAGTGCTTGAAAGTTTAATATATTTACCTATCTATTCTTTCATGTTCTTTAAGCATATTTTTAATATTTTTTTTTCTTTTACAGCAAAGTGTCTGCCCGGTTGTGACCCCGTTCATGGACATTGCAACAACCCCAACGAATGCCTGTGAGTATATACATCAAATCTTAAGTTTTCACCTTTCGACTTATATCCATGTGAAAGGCAGTGAAGTAAGTAGCGAGATAAAGTGTGTAGATAAAGTCCCTTCCTCAAGAGATTGTGAGATGAAACAGACAATGCAAACCAGTGGCCGTTCCCAGCCACTTTAGAAGTGGCTACTGTCTTCCTTGATTAGAGTCAGTGGCAGTTAATTCAGTAGGAGTATGCTTTCTAGTCGTCTTCCACTTCTTTGTTTGTCTCTTTTGGCATTTTCAGATCAAATGTCAATGGCATCTGTCAGAGGATGATCAGATTATTTTTGATCATGTCCGACAAGGTAGTTACAGTAGTGTAATCCGTTCTTCGTGATTTACCACTGTCTTCTCAGATTTAAGAAGGTTAGGGTCGGATAAAAAGAAGCAAGATTCATCCTTGCCCTGCTGAGTCACCTGTCCGTGAAACATCCCATCTTTCTTTGTACCATTTTTAGAATGGAGTAAAACGATTCCGGCTGTCTCATTTCTGTCCTTTTCTCTTTATTTGTACAGTTTTCTTATACGTGGTTAATTAAGATTCATCTAATTATTCGTTTTGTTGTGTAAATTCTTATTTGTAAATCGGGATTGGGGATGGGCTAGGTGGTGTTGAAGGATGCAATCGCATGCAAGCTAGGATGAGTTTATATATAGGAATCTAAAAGAGGATTGCTCAGACTGGTCGGAGTGTAGGAGAGCCAGTCGTGAGAAAAGGCTAACCTCCGTTCCCCCACTCCTCGGCTCTGCCGTGGGACAACCAGCTCAATCAATCACCTCTCTCCCTCTCTCTTCTGCGCAGGAGGCCTCACTCTCATCCTCTCTCCTTCTATCTCCCTCACTCCCTCTCTCTCTTACTGGCAACCTCCTGCATCTTCTTCGTTCCTCGATCTCTCTCTCTTACCGATCGCTCTTTCTCATTCCAGTCTCTGTGAGAAGCTTCCTTGTAAAATCCAATTTCCAACCATCATCTTCAAAGCGGTTCTCTCTTAACCCACCGTTGAAGTTACTGGAGGTGACTTTAATGAGCGATAAAAATCGCCCTATGCTTTTTCCACTAAATTGTTTTATTTTATAATTAACGAAGCTTTTTAAAACTGTTTCTTAAGACTTTTGTCCTTTTTTCCTTATATAATTTAGTATATTGTTTGTCCTACAAAACTTAAACCGTTTTATTATTATTTAAATTAATAGCTACTACCTTATTGTGGTTTCAAACTAAACCTTAAAATAAATCAAGGGTATCAGATCGTTGCTTTTAGTTAAATCACAAGTTTTAACTGTCTATTCAATTCCTTTTTATAATCTTCGAAATAAAAAAATAAAAATAATAATAGTGTGGGTTTTTTTATTAATAAAATATTGTAATTATGAGAAATTTTTCTACATTTCCAAGTATAGATGATATATGTTTATTGAAACGTTTTTTCCTTCATGGAATGATTACCGAATTATACTCATTTCCCGTAACTATTCTCTTTCCCTTAATCAAGCTCACGTTAACTTGTATTTTTGGAAAAAGTTAAAAATGAAACGAATGTAAATCAAGTTGTCTTGACTCAACTCGAGTCGGCAACCTGCGGAACTGGTATCTAAATTTTCAAATAAGTAAGTTGGGGGATGATGTGTTTGAATGAAGTGCAGGTAAATCCCAGAGCCTTCGCATGGCTCTAACAAGCCAGCGATTTCCTTGTTCATGAGTCCATTTCGTAGCCTCATTAAGTGAATTACACGTAACGCAATTTCTCTCCATGCATACATGTATAGTCTGGTCAAGAGAAAGGAGTGCACCGCCTCATCATTTTTGTGTGCACAATTTCTATTCCTCGATTAGTTCTGTTATATTTAGGCTGAGGATAATACCAGTAAGGCTGCAACTGGTACTTTTTAGATAAGTGTGTTGATAGTTCTACCGTATTTGCATATTTGTTTTGTTTTATTCCAAAATAATTTGGAATAATATCTTTTATTTGATTGTAGGTGATTTATATTCCAAGTGGAATCGGTTACAATAGGATACTTTTTTAAGTCATTTATACCTTTTTAGTGGATGACGGTGAGCTCAAACTTGAAATGCTTAATCAATAGAAAAGGGACAGGAGGTAGCAACAGGTAGAGATGTGGTTCGGTAGCTTTAGTGACAATGATGAAACACCATTACCTCCTCTTGAAGGACATGAAGGGTTTCTAGGACTCATTCTTTCTCTTTCTTTTTTCTTTTTCCAGTCGGTCTTTTTTCTCAGTGACGATGCCTCCGGTCCGCGATGCCCTCCCCCACATTGTGCTCAGCCCTGATTAGCTGTATTACACTCTTTGTGCCTCCCCGATCGGACAAAGAAAGCATTGTGATCGTATAGACAATCCCAGCGGACTCGGCCACCACCGGCCAGCCACGGTTCCAGTCCGATATAATTATAAAGTCACTCCATTGTCCTTCACTAATGCCCTCCCCGATGTCATTACGTCTCCTGAGAGACCGATTCAAGAAAGAGGCTACTTAAAATATCTCTCACAACAATTCATTAGAATCCTCTTTGTGATGGAACAAGCTTCATCTCTTTATTTACTAATTGCCGTTCATTAATCATCATTCATACCATACTGTAGATTATAACATGTGTTATCCGATTTGTACTTAATATTTTTACATTATTTTTTCTAGATGCCAAAGCGGATGGAAAGGGACACTATGTTCTGAATGCGAGCGTTACCCTGGATGTCTTCATGGTTCATGCAAGAAACCATGGGAGTGCCTTTGCAATGAAGGTTGGGGTGGACTTTTCTGTAATCAGGATTTGAATTATTGTACAAACCATAAACCTTGCAAGAACAACGGTACTTGTTTCAACACTGGACAAGGCTCATATACCTGTTCGTGTCCTCCTGGCTATGCAGGGTCTGACTGCGAAGAAGCTTCGTCAACGCCTGTGGGATGTCGACCAGGAGTGTGTCAAAATGGAGCAACATGCATTGTAAGTTTCATTTCCCATATTCTATGTAAGGTTCATCTTGATTCATGCAATATCAAATATATTTTTAATATAATTTGTTTTATTTGTTTTGTAGGAGGAAGGAAAAGGCAATTTCAAATGTGAATGTGCTGCCGGCTGGAAGGGTGAGCGTTGTGAGAAGAGTAGCCTATCGTGCGGAGATCTCCCATGCCAGAACGGAGGAACATGTCAAGACACAGCTACAGGATTCTTATGCTTGTGCCACCCTGGATATGGCAGCCGGGACTGCAGCGTCGAGCTCTGCCCCGGTGGACAATGTATCTGCCCTATTGGATTTACTGGACGCAATTGTGACATCAACATTGATGACTGCCTTTCATCGCCCTGTGCCAACGGTGCTACTTGCATCGACGGAACCAATTCTTTCAAGTGTCAGTGTGTGCCGGGTTTCGTCGGTCCTCTCTGTCAAGAGCCCGTGGACTACTGCTTAGCTAAGCCTTGTGCCAATGGCGCCACTTGTGCAAATTTGATCAATGACTACAAGTGTACATGCAAACCAGGTTTCACCGGCAAAGACTGTTCTACGGACATCGATGAATGCAATAGTAATCCTTGCCAGAACGGAGGAACGTGTTCTGACAGAGTAAATGGATTCATGTGCACTTGTCCTCCTCAGTTCAGTGGTACCGTGTGTGCTGACGGTGGAGCTATTGGTAACATCTCACGTCAAGTGCTTACTAGGACAGTGACAGAAGCTGGACTTTCGGCGGAACACATCCTCGTCATTGCAACATTATCGGTCGCAGTTCCTCTAGCAGTACTAGTCGCAGCCGCTGTCGTATTCTGCCTCAAGCAGAGGAGAGCTATCGAGAGGCGGAAAGCTGACGAAGAAGCGCGGCGGCAGAACGAGGTGAACACCGTTTCCAGCGTCTCCAAGCGGCCCGATGCTCACATGATCAAGAACACCTGGTCTGGAAAGAGCGAGCCGGAGGAGACCAATTGGGACCCTGTATACACACTTCAGAGGAGTCGGAGCCAGAAGCAGCTCAACACAGAGTTGGTGAGGCACGGGGAGCCTGCCAAGAGGCTGTCTCTTCTGTCGCTGGACTCTGCGCCGCCCATCCACTCGAATCAGAGGTGAATATCACAATATTTTAACATTAATTAAAATTTATCACTCATGATTTTCATCATGGATTATTTTAAACAATTATTTGGGGCTACTTTGTGATGTACCGGTAATGTAATAACAGATTCCCGTAAGTTAGGGCTGTGATGAGTGTGGGAGATGGCTCACAGAGAAAGTGCCAAATCGGTCTTCCACGCTGGTGTGACTCTATTACCATACGAACCGCATGGCATTTAGGGCGGGATTGTCATGTGAAAGTAGGACCGGGGCACTCCGCCGTCCTTCTCTCTTCCCATCCCACTAACACCAACTATTCCATTTGCTACGGCCCGAGTCGGAGTCTGGTTCAGCCTCTATTGAACCTGTGTGATCAGGGGAATCTTATATCGATTTTATCCTTTAAATGATGTTTTATCCTTTAAATTCGATTACAGCTATCATATTTATAAAAGATTGTGCTATTATAGTTAATTGGTAATAATACCAATATGAACTCTTCTCATGTCCTTAAATGATTGATAATAACCTTTATCTATTAAGTTTTTCTATAAAGCGATATGATATAATAGAGCGATGTTTTCTCTAACATCGGAAATCGTTTTCCAGCTTCTGTACTCGCTTTACCATTTAGCTATTAGACAGATGTCGAGCCAGAACAGAGATTGTTGCACTAACAGCAGACATTTACAATCTGACTCTAACATAAAAGATTGTTGCTGTTGTATCCGGAGGACGTGATGATGGGTATCTGGAAGAGCTAGCTGGGCACATGTGGCTGGCACCTGTAGCGGCCGCCTCGGCCTATACACCTGTTCTTCCATAAACAACTTGACCGTTTCTTTCAACGTTTTCATTCTGTTCTTACATAAGGCTGTATAAATTCGATTGGATAAGTTCTTGTTGTAATCATGAGTGTTAAATATTTTTATAATATTATTGTAAGTTTTTCTATAACAGTGTTTTGACGTTTTTCTTGTTTCCTTTTGTTCCAGTATGTTGGGAGAAGGCAGCGGAAAACCCGGACGAGGTATTGAGCGAAGATCGGAGTACCTCAAGCCAGGGGTGTATCTGATATCACCGCCGCAGGCCTAGCCACAGACTGATTCTACCTTTATAATATATTGTAAATAATTTGATATTGTGATTTCGTCGAATACTAAGTCAATATGGACTAGGGAGTGCCCCACGACTGACTCCATCATGGGCCCTATTCGATTTTACTTAAAAAGAAGTATCTCTTTCCCTAAAATTAATTTATATAGATATATAAAAATAATTATTATATATTTGATAAATGTGTATATTTTGTATGGTTGTAAGCGGGCCTTTATAGGCTCGGAATAGAGTTCCTCTATTGTTAAAGCTAAGTCAAAATAAATTTAAAAAACGTTTTTAAAAGGGAAAAACCGACAGAAAGAAAAAATAAGACAATTTTCCTTTCCCTCGATTTTTCTCTTTTTATGAATGAATTGGATCGCGCTTTTCGCCGACTGGTCAGTTTGCGATTTTGGACGAACGCTAACTGACCACTGGGACCTTTCCATCATTTCTTTATTCAGGACTATTTGTACTTAAATATGTTAATAATACTCAGTGTCATTTTCTTTTGACCTTTGACTATATATTTGTGTGAAGACATATGTGTATATATTGTTTGCGAAATGAAATATGTACGTACATCTCTTCTCAATGGACTCAAACACTCATGTAGAGCTACTTATTTATATCGTTGATTGCAAGTATAAATTGTGTATATTTAAATATTGTTAAATACATGTGTGTGTGCGGGTGTGTGTATATATGTATATGTTCCAAAATGATGTCATTTTTTGTATGATATGTATATTTATAGTGAGAAATGTTGTATTTTTTGTAAATATAAATTGTCCATAGTTGTTCACTTACTTTGATTTAATAAAATAATGTCGATATTTGACTATTTTCAATTAAATTGGATATTTCCTTATGACCCTATTCCTTAGTTAAGTAATGTAGAACACATTTACGAAATATATTTAATACGCCATGAGAAAAAATATTTTGAATACCTGTTCTTGCCTGTTAAAAATTGCTGTAAACTTTTCCTTATGAGGACTATAAAAGAAAAAAGGAAAAAAAAAATAGTGATGCTTCAATGTTTACCTAATTCGAACTCCCCAGATTAGAAGCTGGTATATTTAAAAAAAATCGAATACATTTCTATAAATATATTAAATGGTAATTAAAAATAATAGATAATTTGAATTTAGTTTCATTCTTCAGTTAATAAGTTTCTAAATCAACTTTTAATATGAATGAGTTGGTTACATTGAGTTTTAGAGGACGAAATGAAATTTTTTTACGATATATCTTCGTAATAAATTATCTCATTGGCATTTGATTTTTTTTTATTACTTGTAGATTTTAGAGGAAAAATATTAATTAAAAAAATCATGAATATTATTATTTTAAATACCAGTAGTTTTATAATTGAGGTATTTAAGACAGCTAAGAGAAAAAAAATATTGATGTCAAGTTCATTTTTTTTAAACGTCAGATAAAATAAATAAGTTACTAAAAAGTGTTATTTAAAAAATTGCGGTTTTATTGACATGGCAGTAAAAGGATATGATAATTATAGAATGAAATATAATTTTTCCTGCCCATAATGGTCAAAATACTTGAAAAACTCATTCTGAAGCATCTTCATCATATCATAGAATCCAACCAAATAATCCCAGATCACCAATTTGGATTCCGAACATCGCACTCCACCAGCAATGCCGTCGTGTGGTGGAAGTTGTCTCATCCGCATTAGAGCGCGGAATGTACTGCACAGGAGCTTTTCTCGATGTAGAGCTGGCTTTTGATCGAGTCTGCTTTACAAGCTCCGTAAATTCTTACCTTCTACTTACTTCCTTATTATCAGTTCCTACCGAAGTAATAGAACATATAAAGTAAACCATAATTTTTCCTACTCTTCCCTCTTTACCCAGTCTGCGGGCGTTCCTCAAGGTAGTATCCTGGGTCCCATCCTATATACGATATATACAGCTGACATCCCAACCCATCCAAGCACTGTCCTCACTACGTACTCTGATGACACATGTGTGTTATCAGTAAATAAGGATCCATTTATTGCATCTCTAACCTTCAAGAATGGTGCCAAAATTGGAGAATTAAAATAAATCCTAACACATCCCATCAGATTACTTTCTCCCTTCACCTTAAACCTACGAATTCCTGCCCTACTGTATCCTTTAATAATATTCCACTGATCCCTGTCGAACATTCCTAGAATGTTACCCAGGACTCCATCTGGACAAACGTCTCACTTGGAATCCTCATACAAGACTGAAAAGACAAGAAACTGCTTTTCAACATTTGCTGGACAATCGAGACAATCTAAGATCCCAATTAATTACAAAAGACTCATTTACATGACAGTTATCAGACCTATTTGGAGTTACGGATTTGAGCTTTGGGGCTCTACTAAACCATCCAATTCCTCTCGTATCGAATCCTTACAATCCAAAATCCTTCGTAAAATACTCAATGCCTATTTTGTCACAAACTCATCCATCATGATTTTAATATCCCATATAAACTAGACACTTACTTATCCTTCCATGACAAGCTCCATAGACACTTAAATCCGCTAATCACTCAACTTGCTTCCTATACTATTCCTGATAACCCTCCGAGGCGTCTGAAAAGAAGATGGCCTCGCGACCTTCTACTATAGACCTTTATCGGAGTGCTACCGATGGGTAGTTTCTCCACAAGTGTTTTTTTTTCATGTCATTTGTTCATATTAGCAGATTTGCTTGTTGTAATATTAATACAGTTGTAAATATCAATAAATTAATCTTAAAAAAAAAAGAAATATAATTTGTCTGAGTAAATAACATTCCAGTTATTTGCAAATAAGTAAATATATTTATTTTTGATACACTTCTTTTTATTTATTTTAGTTGTCTATGCTCTGAACAGAATTTTTATCTCAGGATATGACTTAATCATGAAACTTTTTAAGCAATATGTACAATACAATGCATGATTCACGAGCGTATTCCAACTAATCACACATTTCATGTGTGAACCAACCAATCGAAGGACCTTATGTATTTTACATGAAAAAAAAAATAATGAAAATGTAACAATGATTTTTTTAATTATGAGAATATTTAAATATTAAAAAAGATTATTAAAGCTAATAGGTATTTACAAAGGAGCTAACTTTTATTTTTTAAAACTGCATCGAGATTGTTCATTATGTCAATTTTTTTGTTTTGAGTGATATCGCGATCACATAAATTGGATAACTTAAAAGTTGTGATTAAAAACTACCTGTATGCAACTTAGCAATCAAGGTTCATCTAATTCATTATGTATATAATGGTTATCCTTTTCATTGGAATAAAATGATCTTCCGATATTTTGCAGAAGCCACTTTGTGAAGGGCATCATGATGCTTCATTAAAATATTTAAATAATATGAAAGTAAATGAGCATCTAAATGCAGATGTATTTTTGTTATAATATCTCCAACAGAAAATAAAAAAGAAGAAAACACACCTGGGATTTGCAACATCGCTAACATATTTATGAAAAATATAACAATTAACATTCATGAATCCATTATTAGAATATTGAATAATAAAAAAAATTGTCATAAATCGTTCACTTGGATGATATTAACCGAGCAAGAAACATATATTTTCTGCTGTATGTTTTTATTACGTGAATCTGATTAATATGTAGAAATATTAAACACATTGCATTTACATTAAAATTTGCTTTGTTTTTTCAAAATTTATAAAAGAGAAACACAAGTTTTAGGCTTTCTTCATTTTTTTTTTACAAAATATTTTTACATACCCCTGATCGGTTCTTCTTATATTTTAATTCAATTTTTTCTTAGGTCTATTTATTAACAGTATATATTTATGTAAAAGATAAAGATTTATTTAATCCCATTTATTTAATTTTCAATAGAAGAGCGTAGGTACAATATTTACGGAATGACATTTGTAAATGTATATTATTATGTAAGAGTGCACTTCATAAAAAGATCTGTGATATAATTTAAAAAATTACAGTAAATGTGAACAAAAAATGAGACACGTTAAATAAAACTAATCAGTATCCTTTTGGATTTGATCCGTGTATTGGACAAAATGTTTTTGGTTAATTTTGTAACGAAACATTAAAATAAATAACCTATATATGTTTTAATTTCAATATAAAAAACATATCTGAATTGTGTATTATTGAATGGTTTTTAAATTCAGTGAGGATCAGACCCTTAAAAATGACCAGAGATTAGTACGTAAAATGAAATAATTACAAATTAAAGTAACATTTTATTCCCTCCCTATTTATTCTAGACGCTTGAACAGAAAAATTAAATCCTTTTCTTCTATTATTTTTACAGAGTAAATAAATATGAAATAATAAAAGGAATATAAATTAAGGGAATAAAATACTATAACGCAAAAATTGATTCATTATTGGAAAAAACTAATTAATATAGGACTTTTATCACTTTCTACGATTCCTAGTTTCCTTCTTAAAGCTGCTGAACCAGTTTGAGTAATATTTGTTCATTTTTTTTCCAAATAATAACAATTTTAATAGAAATTTAGAAGAAAAAAATAGTACTATAAATAAAAAGAAATTCAAATTATAAATACTATTATCAATTTTATTTGTAATTAATATTTTTACACAATATTACAAATCATCATAAATGTTATTACATTTTAAATATTACATAATACATAATAAGATTGGATAAAGCCGTCCGAGTATTCATAACTTCCATTTTTCAAAGATATGTTAAATAAATATTAAAGTTTTTAGGAAGTCTTTACTGTTTGATATATGTTTTATTTTGTCTTATGATATTGAAAGTTCCTATTAATAGATATTAAGATAACACATAATATGAAAATTAACATAAATTAGTAAAAAAAAAAAAATAAAATAAGAAGAAAGAGTTTTTCTATTCAGCGGTCTCTGGTACAATTTATTATTCTTTTTAAATAGCCCTAATGAAGTCAATTGAAAATTAATATCAATAAATTATGGATAGGTAAAAACTGAAGTTTTTCTTACTAGCTTTTCATTAAGAGAAGTAGTAGATTATTTTTATACTATAGGATATGCTCAATTGAAGGTATTTTCAATGAATATCTATGTACCCAAGTAATAGGTGGGCTTCACTCTATTTTTAGAAAACATTTTTGATGTATTATATGAAATCTATATTCCATAGATAAAGTTATAACTGTTCCAACAATAATTGTGTAACTTCCCGTTGTATCCGATTAAGAAATTTATCAAGATTTTATTTAATTTTTTTCTGTCATTTAATGAGATATAATATTGTTTAATTTTATTTTGACTGAAGACATTTCTAATTTTCTGTCGGAGACATCCTGAAGCCTGCACAGCCGTTGGGCCTGATGAATGGCCTGGCTGGGCAGCATTCCAATACTTTCATCTCCAACTATAGTAACATCTTCCTATGCGAATATTTATTGTGAAAGGACACTGCAGTTTGTTTATTCAATTATACATATTTGTTTATCCTCTTATGTTTTTTTATTTTCTTGTCTTTCACCTTCTTTTATTCAAAACCTTGATTAATGATGTGAAATTTCCATTAATATATAAGTATAATCAGAACAATATATTAGTCTAGCTTTTGCCCGCTACTTCGTTCGCGTTGATTTTAAATAAAATATTTGGTTTGCTTAAACGGAGTGTGAATTTTGAATTCCATAAATGAACTCCATATTATAAATAATGACTTAAAGCATTTGTGAATTCACCCGGCCTACCAATCCTTATCCCTTTATTGATAGATTTTAATAAATTTTCCTATTAAATGTTAAATGGCATAATTACATAATCGTTAAGTTGTCTATTGAAATCCATAATGTAATATCTAGGGGTTGATTTTCCAAAATCTTGATTTCAATTATTATTGTGTTCAAATGTAAAGCCTGCTTACTTATTTTCACATCTCTAACTTAACCTATTACGATTTCCCGGATTTTACACTTTTAGAGGTTGATTATAAAAAATTAAGAAAAAAACATAAATCATAACACGATACGATTTCCTGTATTTTACTCGTTTACCGGTAGATTTTCAAAAAATTAAAAAACACGTATTTCTTCATAATAGGGTGTATAAAAAAAAATGACCGTTTTATCAAATTCCTGAGTTCAAAAGTCTGTAATTTTTTTAATGCTATTTATTATTTACCAACACTTAATAATCCCTTTAGAGCATTCTCTAAGCTTGTTTCCTAACACTTGATTCTTCAAAAAAAGCCTCGGTTTAGTTATTTATTTCAAAGAACAAATATGACAGTGTCCTACGAAATTCTCGTAATTTCAAGACATTACTGGAAAAAAATTCACAGCCGCTGAAGCAACTCGTGAAATTATTAAATGTGAAGGGAAAGGTGTCCTTGACCTACGCACTGCGCGGCGCTGGTTTGAAAAATTTAGCAGTGGAGATACGACGTTGAAAAGGAAGAAGGGCTCCGGGTGACCATTAATGGACATCGATGAGGTTCTGATGGAATCTGTTGAATCATTTGATTCAATCGTCCACAAGTACTCGCGAACTTGATGAAAAATCGTTTCTTAGTGCGCTTTGGCCTTATAAAATGTACCTACTGTCCAAATTTCAAGTCTGTAGCTTATGCCGTTTTGGCTCTGCGATGGTCTTTTCAGTCAGGAAAAAGGTATATATTAGTACCAAAGCCCCACATTGTTTTTAATTGAAGACGGGGTAAATTTTAAAATACACACAAAAAAATCTAGGTTCCTGCATTCATATATATTTAGATGAATTACAAATAATTATAGGTTTTTGTTGGCAAAGATATATCTTTGATAATATTTTCTATTCACAATTGGTTCTAATCTTAAAATTATTTATTTATTGTTTCCAATGAAATGCCTACATTTGATAAACATGGAAAATGAGAACTGTATCAATAATATACGGAAATCTTATTAATGCCTAAATTTATTTTCCTATTTATTTTATATTTACTACGTATATTGATCAATAGATGGAGAAAAATAAACTACAACTAACATTTATAAAGTCTTAAAGTCAGATTTGGTAGCTTGACCACATTCTATTTATTTCATGTTTATAGCTGGTAGCAGGTGAGATATATAAGTTATTATATTTATAATAATGTATTAATTATGTAATATAATTTATTCATCTACATATTTTTGAATGCTCTTAAAGAAGCATTATTAAATTAAAGATTATTTTATTAAATGTAATTGCTTTGTCTTGAAAAGGAAGACCAGAGGAGGAATAAATTGAGGAAAACTTCAGACCTGCAGATCCTAAAACTTAAATATAAGCAGCAAAGTTTAAAAAAAATTCTAGCTTTTCAAAACGCTTTCCAAAATTTTTCCTACACCTTGCGGTGTCTTTGCGTAAAGTGTTAAAAGATGGTTAAATAGCAATGTATATAACTGATTTTCTAAATGTATTCTACCGTTTTCTAATTAAATTAAGCATCACTTATACACAATAGTCCTTATTACGGAGAATTGAATTCAAATTATTTTAATGCTTTGCTATTGTCTGTTATTTGTTTCATATTTTGAGCTGTTTAATTGTTTGCTAGTTTTCATAATTTTCCATTCCTCTTACACCCATGTCAAATAATTAAAACAATATAAGACTCTTTTACTAAGTACTAACATAAGCATCGTTGGAGAGGGTAGCTCGTTGTGAAGGGTGCTGTGTTGCTATTTTGAAGATTCTGGGTTCAAATCTGGCCGTGGGAGATAAATTATTTAATCTGTTAACAGCCACGGATGCCTAAAGAACCTTCTTTGGCTCACCCAGCCTATGGAACCTTAAATTGGGAGAAAAACCTGCCGGCTGAGAGTGATCGCGGACAGATCCCTACTCTGCAAACCCGTAGTCTTAGAACCAGTACTGTCTCTACCACGTACTTAACCCAAGACCCAACATGGGTTGAGGGGAGAAGTACAGTTTTATAAGTAGCAGCTGATCAGGAAACGATTTCAATGGTTTTCACAAATGATTAGCTAGATTAGTACTAGTCGCAAATGGCTGTTTTATTTAACACATTTGTGAAACAGCAATTAGTGCAAGGGCTCGATAATTAGAGTAGCCTTGCGACACAGTGCGTTCAATGCTATTTAAGGTCTGTCATGTATTGCTTGTATATGTAATATCACATAGCTCTGAAATTCGTAATAATAATTTTTAATTTATCATTAACATGGTAAAATACGACAATTATCGATTTTCAGTCAAATACGATACCTAAAATCAATTATTAAATGTAAGATTTAAAACTAACTCATTTTCTGAAGAATATTAATTTTCCTAAACTCTACAAGTCCGAAGATAGTGTTTTAAATTCGTATATTGTATAAATACATTATAGAGGCTGGGTGAACCCGGGAGGGCCTGTTGATTCCCCGGAATTCTTTCGTGGCTGTTAACAGATTAAACAATTTATCTGCCTTAGCTGGATTTGTACCTGGTACTCGCAGCATAGTTATTCATCGGTTTACAGAGCTACACCGACACCCCCCACTCCATTGTGAACGTAAACAATTAATATTATATAATTAGCTGAATATAACAGTAATTCTCAAAATGGCTTATCTCGACTTCTGGAAGTTAAACCCGACCTATTAGTGTCACAGAAAAAACAAAAATGGAGATCCAAAAAAATGTATCTTAGTTGTTTATTTAATAAATGTAGAGCCATTATATCATCCTAAATTCTACTTTGAATAGTCTTTTAAAAAGATTGGACAGTTTTAGAGTAGATTGTAAAATGTATAAATTATAGAAATATTGGATTATTCATACCTACATTGACCTGGTATAAACTGACATCTTACTTCATGATCACCAGCCAAGACCAATCAAAATTAACCAATCGAAATTTATTATTGTATATTAAATTAAACCAATTATTTCATTCGTGTTTGATGAAATAATTTATTTTATAATTTAACCCTTTTTACAATGTATTTAATTTTTTGAAGTCCTATTATGTTTTTAACTTAGCAGCTTAGCTATTTCTAGGTTTCTATTTTTATTTATTTTAGGTGGTCTAAAAATTAGGCCGAAACATAGGCACAGATAAAAAAAGTACTTGTTTGTGTAAAATTTATTACCTGCCCCTTCCCTCCCCCCCAACAATTTACAACATTTCCCAAGATACAGTCGTCAGCCATTTCCTGGCCAACCAAAAAAAATAAACCTATTTGCGTTTACGGCTTCATTGCTTCAATAAAGGCGTTCTTAGTCGGATCAATAGACACATTCTATTGAAGACATTGCCAACGATACGAAGACACGAGAGACAATTTTGTCCACGTCCTGAGCGGGTAAAGAACCTGAATTAGAGTCGTTTCCAGCATTATCCGGAGGATTACACAAGAACTCCATTTTATTCTTGACTAGAGTACAAAATGCAGAGTGTTCAGCGGTGAACAATGGACCACATGTTTATTGTAGGCACATAAGACAGATATCGTGAATCGTCCTTTGGACGAGTATCTGGTAGTCACGAAGTTAAATTCCTCCTGCACCGGCTGGTCTCGTCCCGGCCACGATTCCAGTAACATCTGCGCTCCTCCTCTTCTAAGCCTTTCAGCTTACTGGAAAACTCTTTCCCTCCTCTGAGAATTTTCCAATCTGTTACACAAAAAATTAATTATTGAAATTTATAACAAAACATCAAGTAATATTGTATTATTATGGCATGGATAAAGGCAAGTAGAGAAACTACCCAGTGGTAGTACTCAAATAACAAATTCATCTTAGGTCACGATGCCATCTACTCCTCGGAAGCATATCGGGATTCGAAGTAGCTTGGTTTGAAACTGGGAATAATATTTGTCATTAAACGATTGATATCGGGTTCGGGCTAAATAAGGAACAAATGAGACATTAAGGATATCATGGATGACTTTATTACTGGCAAAATATAGATTATTGAGGATTTTACGAAGGATTTGGGACTGTAAGGATTGGATACAGGGGGATTCGATGGCTTAGTGGACCCCCAAAGCTCTACACTGTAAGTCTACATATGTTTTATAATAGTCATGTGTATGTGTCTTTTGTAAGTAATTGAGAGTAGCCAGAAAGTAGCCAGAAACGTGTGCTTTTGCTTCCAAACGTTTGTCAAGATGTAATCCTAAATATCTATTTTAGTCTCCAGGAGTCAGTGGGGTATTATTAAAGTGTACTGAATGACAGTGAGCCATTGGTTTACGGCGAAGGGTAAAGGTGATTTGACGGGATTTGTGGGAATTTATTTTTGTCTTCCAGTTTTGACACCATTCTTCAAAGTCATGTTACACATTTAAATTGAACAATAAATTGCCTGTTTCGATTTGTAATATTACCTAAACCGTTTCTTGAATGAGACCATGTTTACGTTGAGAATAAACTATCCATTAAATAGTCGATTTATGCCTGGATAATAATAATGCTTTTTAGATCGAATTACGCTGATGGGAACTAATCGTGTACACTGATTTTTTTTTCAGTAAAAGGGATTTTATAACACATAAAAATCACTGTTGTCATTGTTTTAAAGCATATTTCGATCATGTCTATTCAATTTTCGTATTTTTTAAATTGCAAAAAAATTACTTAAACTATAAAATCTGTCCTGGTCGAATTAAAAACCCTATTTGAGTGGAAAATAGTTGACTGGATAATTCTAATGATGAATTAAACTGGTCAGGGGGTGCTGTCGAAGATAATAAGTGGAACTTTTTTTATTGTACCAACCTTTCTGGTTATTTTACGAGTCACCACAGAGCAGGCACTCATATTCGCCCTGGAGATGGTCTACATCGTTTGGTTGAACCCTAGGAGGGTCCGTAGATCCCACAGTGTCCATCCCCACTAAATAAATTATCTGTCACAGCAGATTATGAAACTGGAACAATCGGGCACGGTGACTGAAAGCTCTAACGCTGAGTAACACAGCTCCTTTCTACAAGGATGATAAATACGTAATTAAATAAATAAAAAAATGATAAATATAAATTAGTTGATAAGCAATCTACTTTAACCAGTCTATTAAATTGTCAAATACATTTATCTTTCAATTCAACAACACATCCACCTCCGGCTCGTTACTGAGACTATGCATAGTTGGCTTAAACAGTTTCTTATAACGATAATTAAATACCTTCCCCAAATAGCTATGATTAATGATAGATTACAGTCAATTAGTGAATGTGTAATCACTCTAAACCAGTTCACCCGTCTATGTTAATCAAATACCATGGGGGCCTTTCCCCACTACCTTAAACAATATTGTAGCTTCCTTTTAGACAATATACTGTTTAGAATATGAAAATTCAATAAGATTGTTTTGATACATTCAAAATACACTACAGTAAACTACAATGACCACTTAAAAAGATACTAATATTTTTACAGCAATAAAAAGACATACACAAAATTCATTACACTGAAAAGCCTTCATTGTATTTTTTTTTTTTATTTCAGGTTTTTCCCTCAAAGGGTTGCCTGGTTCTGTTCCTCCACATTTCTCTATTCCACCAGTCATCCTCCTCAAGCCCTCTGCCGGCCATCTCCTCCTCCACGCAGTCCTTCCACAGGGTTCGGGGTCTTCCTCTTCTTCGTCTGCCTGGCTGTTCCCACACCAAAAGTCTCTTCGGCCACCTACGTTCTGGCATCCGCTGGCAGTGTCCGTATCATCGCAGGAAATTGAAGAAAAAAACTCATCAAATACTATTTAAATTATTCTCCTTTAAATATTATTAAATCGCCTGCACACTTCTTTTACTTTTTCCTTCCCTTCAACACGAACTTTATTAAATAATATTTAAAATACAATTTTTTGAGTAAATTTATTTTTATTTGAAAAGAGAGTTTAGTCAGAACTAGCGCATTACGAACATCAAAGGAGCTCGTGCTTAGAGGATTTCTGGTAGAAAAACCACGAAAGACCTAACGAGCAAAATCTCAGGCTTTCTGCTGCTGACTCGTCTCTTCCTTTAAACCCTCCCGATTTATGAAGTCTTCCCAACTTTTTTTCATTATCTAACAATCCCTATTTTATAAAATAAATTAAAAATAAATTTAACAAAGCTTTATAAAATACTCTCATCTAACAGTACTTATTGACAGTATATACATTTTTTATCAATTTGTAAGCAAATATATACATTAGCATTTCCTCCTAAAAGTATAACTGTCAATTTTATACTTAGGCTAGAGTGGGGGGTGATTATGAGAATAATATAGTCACGAAACTTCTCCAAAAGATAGTTCAACGAATATATATATATATATAAATTTATTTGGATGCTATTTTTTTTTCTTAAACCACTGCACTGAATCAAAAGAAATCTCGAGAGATTATGATTTATAAATTTGGAATATTTAAATCTTTAAAAAGATATAAGCAATAAGTAATGATAATAAAAATTAAACAATAGTGGTGCTCTTAGTGAAAATCTATACTAATTTGATATCGGAATTAAAATAAAATTTGAGGATTTTTTTTTTCTTTTAGTAGAGACGTTGAAAATGTTTGAGGTAAACTATGCATATTTCATGGGTTTATCCGTTTCTGGAACTCAATAAAATTTGGTAATTGGCTTTAATCACTATAGTTATTGATGAATTGAAAAACTTATAAAATTCCAAAAATTCAAAATTGGACTTATAAAAGACTTATAAAAGTCCAAAAATTAATGAAATTGTTTTAAAAATTAATGAAAAACATTAATAATTCCAATAAAATGATCTATAACTTAAGTATTTTGATGCTTCGTTTAATGTTTGTTGTTTAATAGTTTATCGTCACTGTACGATCCTATGGCTGATTGTACAATGCTACAATGGGACTCCTAAACTTTGAGTATCGTGGTTTATTTAGAATAGGATTCTTTAACGAGTATCTGATACTGTATAAGATCAGGGCTGCCATTTTAGAGAAGAAATTAGTTGACTGGAACTTCTAATGTAAGGATAGAGATAGTTGGGGGTGCAGTCAATTAAAACAGCATAATAAGTGCATACTTATTTATTGTGTGCCGACGTTTCGACCTACATTGTAGGTCATCTTCAGGGCTGTGAGAGAAAACAGACAAAACGAAATAACTATAAAATAACATTACAGTACCAAGAAAATGATAATATAATAATGTTGAGCAACAGAAAAATTGAATAGTGAAGGTTATAATATGAATAAAAATGATCTAAGAATAAATGTACAGAAAGACTGCCATTTTACGTCCCTTCCAAAGGATTTTTTACTCCACTTGAAAAATCATAAGGCCAACTGTCTACAAAGCGGAATCTTGGGCATAGTAGGTTGTTTCATTAAATGTTTATATACTTAACGTTTTCCTTCTATATTTATCTATCTACAGCCTGCATACAGTAGCTAAAACAAAAATTAAATAGGTCATATTACAAGTTACTTGATAACAAATCTACTTTATACCAGTCTATTAAATTGTCAAATATATGTATCTTTCAATTCAACAACACATTCACCACCGGCTCGTTACTGAGACTATGCTTGATTGGCTTAAACAGTTTCTTATTACAATAATTAAATACCTTCCCCAAATAGGATTAATTAATGATCGATTGCAGTCAATTAGTGAATGTGTAAGCACTCTAAACCAGTTCACCTATGTCAATCAAATAGCATGGGATATAATTCACAGTATTTTACCTGGGTCGACAAAGTTGAGCCTTTCCCCATTACCTTCCGACGGAACTGAAAACCCAAAACCTGGGAGTAAATGTGTTCTTTTTTGAAATTCCAAATCAGTTATAATAATTCTATAATTTAAATTTCAAATTTGTAAATTTAAATCATTTACATCAGTGTGGTTTTGAGATATATTTATACTCCGAACAATAATCATGTACATTTTAAAGTAGCTTATTTATTATTCAAAATGTATGATGGACTTCACAAGCTCAAAACAATATATCAATAATTTAATTGAAACAATGATTAGTATATAATTATATTATCAGCAATACTTAGATCATTTGTGCTTTCAATCATTTCATAAAGCCAGACATTTAACTATGACAAATAAAATATTTTAGGGGAAACGAAATGTTCATCTATTCGTCTAGTTATTGGTGTTTGAAGTTATTTGATTAATATCAATCGCACTATTATTAAACGACCTTTCAGCCAAAATGTTTTTATTTTAATATCAATGAAATTCTGACCTCTAATTAAAGTTGATTAGAATAATTGTGCTGCTCATGCACAGGCCGGCCACCAGGCGTCATCGCAGGAGCATGTTGCGGACGCGAACCCTTACGTTTTTCACAGTCGCTAAACGCTGCTAAAGAATTCTTCACTTAAATGAATATATTGAGCCATCAAGTATTAATTAAAGTAAGACTAACTTTGATCGGTGAGAAATACCTTTCATAAATAGCAACGCTTCCTTCTACATCAGCCTCTCAGCCATAAAGCGTTACCTTTAGTATCCCATCGCCTTATAGGGGATTCGAAAGGGAATAGAGAGAAAAAAAAAATAAAGAGTCGTTCAATCAGAGTCCAAATAGAGATGGGATATATCTCCACCATCCGACCATAATGCCCCCTCAAGTATTTTTACTCAAGTTTGATTTTCTAGAAGCGGAGGAGGGAATGCGATGCCGGTCACGCTTCCTCTGATTCATGACTCGGCTCGGGACCTGGCTCCAACAGCGTCCACCAATTATTTAAGGATCGTCCTCAGTCGTTCTGGAAGAGCCAGTGGGAGGGCGGTCGTTCTCTTCGTCCTGTCGGGAGGATCTCATCGTCACTGGGAGTCTAATTGTGGAACATCAAAGGGAAGTCGAGGCATCTCCACGCTGTTATAATATGTTAAGCCTTTCACTATCTCTTTAAGAAAATACTACAATATTAAAATATGATGTTCCTGTCAGAGGACAGTACTGGAGATGAATGAAACGGGGAAGCCCAGCCATACTTATTTATATACCGTAAAGAGCTCTTAATGTTAATGAGTCATTTCATAAGATAGATATGAAATATAAAAGAACTTTATATTTACCCTCATCCATTATACATTTTTCCCAAAGTGTTACCAAAATTTCAATCCCAGAATTAAAAAATCAGGGTTTAATAATGAAACAGAAGCTCGATAGCTCCATTATACGTTCTTCCCGTAGGACCTCATAACCAAGAATCTTGTAATCAATTTCAAAATTTCTAGGGCCAACCGCCAGTATACATTGGCATCGAAGGTTGCTAACCATTACAACACAGGTGCCCTTTTATATTGCTTATTCCATGAATATAAATGTAATAATTTTTAATATAAAAAAGGAAATATTGTATAGTAATCGATGACCGTTGAACTATTGATGTTCTTGTAATTAAACCGTCTACAGTGAGCATAGTAGCACGTTGTGGAGGTTGTAGCAGCACCCGGGTCTTCCCACCTGTCCGTGGTGGTGCTTAACCATCTCAGCCATCCTGGTTCGCTTCTCGGTCAGTCATATCCCTTTTTTCCCTGATCCTATATCTCCGTGTTCTCGCAGAATGTTAATTGAACATTACTTTTATTTTTGGATCTTGTTGACTTAAGTCAATAAAAGTAATGTTCAATTATAATATTAAAGTAATATTCACCCCTTGTATATATCGCAAATTGCGAGACCACGGAGATATAGGATCAGTGAAAAGAAGTGAACGAGGATGTCTGAGGTGGCTAAAGCACCACCACGAATTGTTGGGAGACCTGGGTTCGAGTCTCGGGCCTGGTCATATCTTTTCTTTTCAAATTAAATATTTAAAAATTATACCATATAACAATAAAATAAAATAAACTATTATAAGATAAAAAACTTTTTGTGAGTATTTTCTTCATTGAATTCTTTCTTCTTGACGTATTACAAAATATTGGGTCGTTTCATATGAATGCCCATCATCGAAGGAAAGGTTATTTAGCAAAACAACTTTAAAAAATCAAGAAATTGTTGTTGAAATTAAAGATTGTAGATTATTTTTTGATAAGTTTTTGTTGCATAATGTCATTATTCCTGTACTACGATAAGGATGTGATGGTTTCATCTTATTATCAGAAGGCAGAGGATTAATAACAGATAATTACTATCTGTAAACATCAGAAGTTAAATAATTCAACTTTGAATTGTAGAAATAATAAAAACGTCATTTCATATGAAACGAGCCTATACTTTCACTGTTAAACAAGAAACAATGATTCACTAAGTGATAAGAATGAGATGAAAAAAAAAATGATGATGACCATTATAGGTAAACGCTTCAAGTCAAGCCTTAAAATGGTCGATTCTTCTATTTTAAGGTTTGTTATGAAGCGTTTAACTACATTGGTCATCAATAACATTTTTTAATTAATTACTTTTTCTCGAATTAGTTTTTATTTTTTCAGTTTGAAACAATATAACGTTTCAAACTGTGGAAAAAATGTTGTTGTTGAAAAAATGGTCATCAACATTTTTTTTTTAATTAATTTTTTTTTCATAGTTTGAAACGTTAAATTGTGCTACATATTTAAAAATAACAGGTTGTTTGATTTTTAAAATTATAAGATGGATTCTATTGTTTTTATTGTTGAGACAGGTCTTAATCAGAAACTACTAAATTGTGATAAAGTCAAGGAATACTTTATTTGAACCTTCAACTTCAGAACCGGATTAAAACCATAAGTTATAATGCGACAAAATATCGTATTAAAAATGTGAAAACTCAAGTTTTTAAATTTTGTAGTTATATGCTCTTGAACTCAAACGTCTCATTTTGACAATTGCAGAGTTATTGAAGAAATAAATCACTGATTAGCTAAAACTTAAGGATTGTGTCTTTTCTGTTTTGAATTTTCCATTTTCAATATATTTTAACTTACAGTATGATATCTTAATATTCTTAGTTAAAGTATTATTTTTATTAATGTGATATTTAATTGTTGAAATAAATTGTTTCGCCTATTAGGATCTTGCAAGTTCATTGTTCTTTTTCAAAATTACGACTTGCAGCTCTCAATAAGGAAGGTGCAATTTCTATAAAGTGCTTGAGAGCTTTCTAGCCACGACTATAGTGGCAGATTTCACGTTCACGGTGACAATGCTGATTTGATGCCAGTCTAACAAGAGGAAAGTTGACTTCTACTGATCACAAACGAAAAAAGAATTTCTAATGATTTCAGTTCTTTCTTCTTGTAATGAATTAAATAACTTAAAAAGGGTTATTTTTCATAAAAAAAAACAACTAAGATACATTAAAATTATAAGCACTTATCTACTAAATGCATTAAGAATAGAGCTTAATACTTGTAATGTAATAATTATAGAAACATTACAATAACATTAACCATTGTAAGCAATTACATTAAATTATAGTTCTAAAGTAAGTAAAGCTATGTACTATAATATGGGCAAGTGTAGTGTTACCTGTATGTATACAACTCTAACATTTTTATACCGCTCCTTGAACAGAATAATGATATTGAATTGGTTGGAGGATTTTAATTCAGGAACGTCATATATGATATTTTTTTTATAAAGTCATATTTTGAGTTATATCATGTTTGAACTTGAAATTTTATGAGAACAACGAAATAAGTTAAAATCAAAAATGTTTCAAGTTTTTAAACAATTTCTAATGGTTAAAAAAAAAATTTCAAAACCATCATCACAAAGGGAATATTTTACTTATACTCACATTTTTATTTTTTTAACTCACGTGGTACTTTCAAATACCTCTATTGAAAAAATAGGTTTTTTGAGTTATGACATTTTTCTTTTGAAGGAGGATTATAAGAAATACTTTTTTGGGATAGGTAAATTAAATATGTAGAAATAAATGTACAAATACTTATTACATATTATTAATAATTCGACATATTGACCATACGCTAGTGAACTTTAGAATTTTATCAACATTTTTTATTTTAGATGATGTACTGTTTCTTCTAGAGAAGATGGCCTGAGCTTAAATCCCCCAAAAACACAACAAAAAGCTCCCAACAACAACAAAGATTATCATCATAAGAAACCTCAAGCCTACCTTATATTGTTCTAAGATATCAAACTATTGAGATAGTAGAGAAATATAAATTTGGACACTGTAATAAAACAAAAGGCTGTCCGGTAGATATCGGAGTGCGAATTGAAAAGGGAAAAGCTACCTTTATGAAGATAAAAAGAGTATTTTGAAGTGGAATGTTTTAAAGACCTCGCATAAGACTTTAATTAGTTAATGATAAGGCTTAAAGTAGTTTTAAAATAAAACTATGTGTTCTCGGCCTTATTCTTAGAATACTCGACCCTAAAGAAAACAGAGATAGACTACATGCGTTTCAGATGTGGTTTTACCGTAACATTCACAAAATAAGTTGTATAGGCAGAGTTACAAACGAGACTTACGCAGCGAATAGTAGAGATGAAGTGATTATTATAAAAAAAAAGTAAACTGCAATGCCTGGGATAGTTAATCATTAACAAATTGCAGCTGATAATACAGGGGAAATTTAGGGAAGAAAATTGTAGGAAAGATACTATACACCTGGCTTTGAAACCTAAAAGCATGATTCAAGTGCTCATCTACAGCTTTTTAGATCTGCCCTATCCGAAATTCGAATAGTCTTAATGATTCGACTTTCGCAACGAAGATGGCACTTGAATACGGTTTAGAGCAGTTTTCGAAAAAAATGTAAAATATAAAAATGTTTAATTTGTGTAATGTCTGATTTCAATATTTCACTTAGGCCCTAATATTTACTTAAAAAGCTTTAAGCCACTATAAGTATTTCCAGCTGTTCTCATTTACATAATAATTAAATAAATATAAAGATGTAATAAAATTAAAACATTCATACCTAATTAAATGAAGCATGAGAAATTGTATTCTAGTTCTTAATAAGTTATACCATGCGATATAGAATAAAATAATTCTCGTGGGACAAACTATCATTGCCTAATGTGCCACAAAGAAAGTCGGTAGCCCATATCAGATCTGATTATCAATGAACGTTCCAACTTAAGATACTTAATGCTAATTATTAACGAGTGAATTGAGTTTTCACTCCTTATTTCTTATCTAATGTCTAAAGGCAATATTTCAACACTGAATAGAAGTACGAAATAGGCATTCCTCCTTATTTAATTATTTAATTTCTTAATTTAGATTATTTCATACTGAAAGTATTAACCCAGTGATTCCCAAAGTGTGCCGCGATGCCGTCATAAGGGCGCCGCGAAATGTTCAATTAAACAATTCGGCAATTTCAATCAAGTTGAAATTAGATATCTTATAATATCCCAAGGAAAATAGTATCGATTTTTAATTTTTCACTATTAAATGGATAATCGCTTTTAAAAAGGAAAGTTATCCAATTATTCAAGTAAGTAAAAATTTAGAAACAAATTTGGTGTATTAAGAGCACCGTGGAGAAAAACCCCGATTATTTAGGAAGCTGCAAAGCGAAAAAGTTGGAAACCTCTGTTTTAACTCAATGGTTCAGCAGGTCACAGACTCTATTGTTCAGTCTCCCCACATGAGAATGGGTTATCGCTGTAAATTCTGCATTTATATTTTCAAGTTATCTACCATAGGAAAAGCAGCATTGGTAAAATATTTTGACAAGCTTAAAAATGTAATGATAAGACTAAAATGTACATAGTTTTCGTAATTACGTTCGCTAGAAAAAAAAAGGACGGTGCTAGCATAAACCACAATCCAAGGAAATTAAGAAAAAATATAAATAACAAGTGTACTATACTAATGAACAAGTAAATAGATTGGATGGCAAAGAAGAGAAACTACTCACAGGAATTAAAGAGGTAAACAGGTTTGAAACTAGTGGATTTGAGTTGGAATAAAGTTCTTTACAAAAAGAATAATCGGGTTCAGTCCAAATCAGCAACAAATTGTGGATGAGTTTATCCGTATCAAAGTAGAGAACTTGAGAATTTTACAAAGGATTTTGGATTATAAGGATTGGATACGAGAGAAATTCTATGGCTTAGTGGAACACCAAAGCTTTACTCCATTTTAGGTCTATATTAATTATATCTTAATATAGCTATATCAATTAGGTCTTAATATAGTTATGGATGTGAGTATTTTGTAATTGATTGAGAGCTTATAGCACTTGTCTGGAAAGTATAAACTAAAAGTAAACTGAAACGGCGAGCAGTAATGTCAGGGAATTGATAAACACGTTGTGATATTCCATAAGTGGACTGTTATAATTATAATATTTTGTTCCTAATCTTAATATTTAAGGCTAAACTATATTCGTTCTAAGTGTATCATTGTTTAAATTAAATCAAAAGAATGAAATTAAAGTTGGTTAGGTATATGTTTTTTAAAATCTATGTTTATTAAAAATTATAAAAAATACTCACAATTTTCTTATCTATATATTTCTTATTATATTTTCTATTTCACCACCATTCCTTTTTATGTCAAATGATCACTGCTACGTATAGTAACACTTCAATAGGTAACTACAGAAATACGACTAGTCCAACATTTGAGATTTTTGTTTTTGAAACCTTAAACTTTTACCAAAGAAAGGACACATCGTTTTATACAGAAAGGGTGTTTGTCTGCAAGATAACACAGTTTTGACATCTTCAATGTTTTTTTGTTTACTGGAAATAGGAACTAGTCCTAGCTTGGTTTATAGCACCCAGATGACACGGTCCATACCGGAAGAAGAATATCAACGACCGTGGAAGCCTACAGAAAGTTTGACTACAGATGCAGAACATAAAGAGAAAGAAATGGATGAACTCCATAAAAGCCTAATCAGAAGTAAAAAAAAAACTGTGCCAAGCTGATGAGGCACATTGAGTGCTGGCACACGCTCCAATTAATTACCATTTTTAGAAGTTTTCACCAACTCACTAATTAGTGCACCTATGGAGGCTACGAGCCAGCGGGGGTGAATCTAGGGCGGCGAGTGCCGACGTGGGAAACAGCTGGGTGAAAAGTGCACAGGGAAAGTGTTCTGTGGGAAAGCCTGCATTTCGAGGGCGCATGTGTGTAGTGTATAGTGTATAGTGTACTCTCCGAGCAGTACTCACCCGTATTTATCTTTTCAACACCTTTTAGCCTCAAATTGAGCCATGTTTTTACCAGGAAAGTGTATTAGAAGCAATACAAATTAAGTAAAAAAAAAAATTATATAATACTCGAACCCTGAAGGGGCTTGGGTTCAGTGCATTGTATCAACTATACTGGTTCTAGAACGGTTGTGCAAGGAGGTGATCTGTCCGAGATAACACTCAATCGCCAGGTTTTTCCCAATTAAGGATACTTACAGGAGCCGAATGAGTCCCAGGAATGTCATCAATCCCACAGGGCTACGGCTGTTAAGAGATTATAATAAATATCATTAAAAGCAAATGATTAAAATTAATAATGAGATATAGGTATATATTATTATTAATTAATGAGCAAGTTAAATTACTTTTATTCATTTGTATCACAACCATTAGTTATATTTGCTTCTCTCTTAGTATTTGTTTCTTCCGAAGTTATTCCCAAGCGTATACTTATGCCACATACCTAAAAGAAGAAAATATTTATTATTGTAATGTAAAGGAGATAGTTGGGGGGTGCAGTCAATAAGAACACAGAATAAGTAATGAACTTATATTATGTGCCGACGTTTCGACCTACAGTGTAGGTCATCTTCAGGGCGATTTTGGAGGGCGAGGCCGTTAAATCTAACGGCCTCGCTCTCCAAAATATTCTGTGTTCTTATTGACTGCACCCCCCAACTATCTCCTTTACATTAGATCATCCAGTCAACTATTTTCATCTCATACTCATTTATTATTGTAGAAAACCAATTTCTTTTATTTCATTGTTATTGTTTATATATATGTATATAAGTTACTAAGAATGTATAGTTACAATTTTTGTTTATCTTATTATTATTATTTTTTTTTCTCTGTTGAAAGTTTTTTGATACAGTTTTTCTTTCATTGAAAATTATGATTCTGCACAGATACATTTAAATTTGTACAATTGTTTTTAATTTGAGACTGGTCTATTTGGTACAGCATGTAATTTTATAAATAAATTTAAAAAAAAAGTTATTCCCAATAATAATCTCTAGAAGATATTCATAATGCCCGTCATAAGTTTTAAAGAATCAATAGTTTAATTATATAATACATGTAACATATAAATGAGATTGGGAGAGCGAAATGGTCAGTAGTGGAGCTCTGACACTCTATCTAGGACCCTCCTGGGGCTCATCCACCCTCTATAAGTGGGTAATCCAAGCAAAACAAAACTACAGTCCAAAAAATAGACAGTCTCTACCACGTACTAAGCCAAAGATCCTTCATGGTTTGTAGTGATTTAGATTATTATTAAATTAAATTTATTATAAGTTTGTATTTTAGAGGGAGGTATATATTCTTAGCTATCATTTTTTTGTTTATGTAATCGGCCTGATTACATATTTATATATATATATATATATATATATATATATATATATATATATAACTTAAGCACTTCACCTCACAAAACATAAACAAAAGAATAAGTAGGAAGATAAACAACACACTTGACGGCTGGTTAAACACTGACTTTATTGCCATCTTGAACCTCTATTTATAGAACAGCTGTTTACAATGCCAGATTGATTAGCGACTTTGCGATCATCGTCTTGTCTTAACTCCCCCCTGCCAGTTTACGAACATCCTCGTAAACTCAAAACAAAAATTTCAGAGAAAGAGCAAACAAACAAAAGAAATTATCAATTACATGAATCATATTCTACTTACATAAAAATAAAAATAAAATACCTTACTACTAGCTTAATCTACATTACTATCATTCGTAATAAACAAAAAATATTTATATACAAATAAGTTACTTTACAAAAACTATATATAAAATAAATGAAAATCCCCTGTTCCACTACACCTCCAAAAGTACGAAATAAAGTACACGGTTATGGGCTGGCTTCCCCAGCTGGAATCTTGAGCTGTTCGATATGAACAGTCCTATGTTTTCTTGGCTCAGCCACATTCTGAATAGTGACTAGGTTATGCTCTCTGATAGCAATCACTCTGAATGGACCCTCGTACCTCAGAACCTCCTTTGCACGATTCGATATAATTTTTTTGTACACAATTGTACCGATTCTAATATCTCCCATAATGTCCTTCACGCCCTCGTTTTCCCGCGCCACTCTCCTACTCTTTTCCGCTACCATCCGGCCATGTGCTTTCCCCCACATTTTCTCGAGATCTACTCTATTTATGGCTAGTTGTTCTGCCATGTTTTCATCTACAACCGTATCACCCTCGTCTCTTCTTCGCGCTCGTAAACCAAAAAGGGCCTCGAACGGGGAAAATCCGGTGGCCATGTGTATGGAGTGGTTGTACGCTGCTATGGCTCGGGGCATCGCCTCATCTGCTTCCAACCCTTTATCTGCGTGGAATACTCGGAGATGTTCTCCCAAGGTATTATGGAGCCTTTCGATCCCCCCCCCTACTTTTAGGATGTCCGGGTGTATTCCAGTGCCATGTAATTCCTAGCCGTTTCATCTCCTGTCGCAAGTACGCGTTATCGAATTCCCTGCCCCCATCCGAGGAGATCGTATTTGGTACCCCATAGAATTGGAACCATGTTTGAAGGGCGCTATTCACCGCCGCTGCCGATTTCTCCTTCACCGGGTGGGCTATGGCCGTTTTACTAAATGTATCCACTATTGTTACCCATTTAAACCCCCTCCACGTAAAGGTGTCTACTTGAAGATCTGTCAACGGTATTGTAGGCGTCATCGTCTCGGTTTGTAATCCTACGGGAGGATGGCGGTCATACTTAGCCGTATGACAAATGTGGCAGTTCCTTATTATCTCCTCTACCGTCTTCCACATCCATACCCAGTAATACTTTCTTTTTAGTGCCGCCAACGTCTCATTGATTCCTCGGTGGTTCGTCTTCCCTTGATGGTACGCCATCGTTACATCCTTTTGCTGTTCCTGATCGCGAATGGTCTCTACCATAGATCGGCATCGGATAAACGTCCTGTCTATCCCTATTTTTTCTAATCTCCACAAGTTACGTATCTTGTCCCACACCGTCACATTGCCAACATACAGATAGTGGGTCGCACCTGCTTTAGAGGCGTCCTTTAACGCTCGGCAGATTTGCTCTTCCTGAACTCCAGGTTGGGACCAAATAGTAACAATATTATGCCTCTCGTATCTGGAAAATTCCGTTTTTAGTAAACCCGTGGTCCTTGTTTTCCATATTATCTGCCGAGACTTATCGTTTATTACCTCATCCACCTCCTCCATCTCAGTCGATCTCTCGTCTTGTGATTCCTCCTGGTCGGGAGATTCCCCGTTGTCCCGGCGGTCTGTTTCTCCTTCTCCTTCCACATCTGGCGTCCATTCCCGTACGAACCTCTGTAGCTCCCCGGAAGGTCCCCCTTCACCTGATTCGATAGCGTTGACCTGCAGGGCACGAGATAACCAATCTGCCACCACATTATCCTTTCCAGGCTTGTATGCTATTTCGATATTGTACTGGCGTCACCCTAGCCGACGATTCTTTCAAATTACCCACCCACAGAAGTGGCCTGTGATCGGTATGAACTTTGAACCGCTTTCCAAATATATAGGGCCGGAAGTGTTGGACTGCCCATACAATCCCTAATAACTCTCTCTCGAGCGCGCTATATCGGGTCTCCGCGTCTGTAAGCCTTCTGCTTGCGTATGCCACAGGCCGTTCCCCCTTATCATAATCCTGTGACAAAACCGCCCCCAGTGCATATTCACTAGCGTCAGTGGTGATCGCAAATGGTTTTGAAAAATTAGGGAATGCGAGGACCGGTTCCGATTGTAGCCAACACATGCATTTCCTGATGTTCCCCTCGATCTCTGGAGTAATCCGAATTGTGCGTCCCTTCTTTAACAGTGCATTCAGAGGACTCAGATGTTCGGCCATCTCTGGGACGAATCGACGATAATAATTTAGGGTTCCTAGCAATCTCCTGATTCCCTTGATATCGGTTGGCATCGCCATTTTCCCTATGGCTTCCACCTTCTTACCGTCAGGCCGCACCCCTTCTGCCGATATCGAATGATCGAGGAAGTTGATTTGCTTTTGCCCCAATATTGATTTTTTCGCTGATAATTTTAGACCAAATTGACGTATTCTGTCAAAGACTCGTTTCAAATCCTCTATATGGTTCAACTCCGTCTTACTAAAAACGAGGAGATCATCCATATAGACCTGGCACATGTTTTCGTCTAAGCCCCTCAAGAACTCGTCCATCAGCCTCTGGAACGTTATCGGCGCATTTTTTAAACCGAATGGCATACGGGTAAACTCGTAATGACCCCTTTCAAACGTAAAGGCTGTTTTACATTGGTCTCTGGGATGCATGCGAATTTGGTGGTATCCAGATTTCAAATCAAGTGTGCTGAACACGGTTGCTCCACCCAGTCTGTCCAAAATGTCCTCTAATCTGGAAATAGGGTATTTCTCATCCAACGTATTTTCGTTGAGTTGCCGGAAATCTACCACCACCCTATAGCGCTCCCTTGGATCCCCGTTAACAGGTTTCTTCTTGACCGCCCATAGAGGACTGTTAAAGGGTGATGTGCTGTCAACGATAATACCTTGCCGTTTTAGCTCCGCGATCTCCTCCCTAATGTGTTCCCGCAACGCCTGTGGGTACCGCCGCTCCTTCACGTAAATACTCTTCTCAGATTTCAGATGAATTTCATGAACCGTTTCTCCCGTCACGCTCAGTGGATCCCCCTCGCGAAAAAAAATATCCCCGTATTCTTCCCTTAGGCCCATCCTCCAATCCTTGCCTTGGGTAATTGCACCGACGGACCTCACATCCCTTTTCGCGTTCTCCATCGTTCTATATGTCTTCCTCCCAATTCTAATCACCCATTGACCTTCTACATTACTGAGTTTCGCCCCCAGTTTCCCGAGCACGTCACACCCCAAAATCCCACTATACTCGCGCGGCATGGTCTCTACCACATGCAGAGTTGCTACGTCGTCCTTTTTGCCCCATTTACTTAATGCCAGTTCCACTTCCCCATCCACCGTACAGGGACCACTCAAAGTGACTAGCTGACATAAACACTTTCTAATTTCTGGGTCACACTTTCCTTTAAATAAAGGGTGTAGACTATCTCTACCTACTAGAGTACACGAGCTCCCTGTGTCCACAAGACACCTCCACCCCTTGCAAAACTCGATAATAGGCAACCTGTCACACATCTTTACCACACTATTCACAAAAAATAGGTTGCCCCTCCGTTTACACAATCCTCATTCTTTTCTAATCTGCTCACTACGCCTCCTTGTGCTCCGATGCTTGCTTCTTCCTCCGGGGGTTCCTCTGCGGCTAGGTTCGCTTCCTTCCGTCTCGGACCCTGAAGCCTCCGAAGATCTAGTCGATTCCGACGATATCCTGCTTCTCCGCCACAATCTTTGAGCATTGATCTCCATAGGTTCGCCTCGATCTTGCTCCCGGCACCTTATATATGGGCATTGTCTGGCCATATGTCCCTCACTGTGGCATTCGAAACACCGCGCACGTGGGCACTGAGCCACCAAGTGCCCTATCTTGCCACATTCGTGGCACCTCCTTTCCTCTCTTCTCCCATTCTTCCTCTCCACAATTTGCCTTCTTTCTCTAGGTAATTTTTGCCTTTTTTCTCTTCTTACAAACTCTCCATCTCTTCTTCTTCCCATATCCTGTCTCACTTTATTCCTTCCTGCCTCGTTTCTCCGGTACGACACTCTTTTCCACCCTGGTTCGATCTCTTCTCTCTCTTCCTCGTCGCGGGCACTCGCATCTACCATGTCCTGTGCGCATTCCATGAATGACCTATCCCTGGGTAATCCATCTTTCTTTCCAGTATCCCTGGCTAGTTGTACCTTCAGGACTGTTGTCATAAACAACATCCACGCTTCGACCGCACTGGTATCCATTACTTCTCGTAATTTTTCGTTAATTTTATTCAGCTTCACGAGCAGGCCTGCAGCGTACTGACCGTTTGTTTGATTCGAACGTTTCATCTCTCGAAACATCTGCAGCATATCCTCTTCTGGGGCCCATCGCCCCCCTCCATACGCTTTCTTTAGTCTTTCCTTGATCACCTGCCACGAGGTATCCTCATCTGCTTGGATTAGATTCAATACGCTCCTTCTTACCCGTCGTGCTAAGGCTACCCGTAGCCTTTTGGCATCCGCTTCCTCTAAAAAGTCTGCTGCGACCTGGGATTGAATGCTGCTCATAATACCATCCCCGCCCTTGAGGAAATGATTTAGTTCACCAACATCACCGTTAAATTTCTCCAAGTCTGATATCTCCCTTCTTAAATCTTGTGCAATGGCCTTCCTTAACTTCATTTTCTCCAATTCGTTCGTTTCCTGCGCAATTCTGTTTGCTTCCTGGGCAGCTAAGTCTGCCCGCGCCATTGCTAGAGTTGTTGATGGTAATGGCGGAAACTGGGGATTCGCCTGTTCTGGCTGTGAAGGCTCTAACGTTAATGTTGCCGGCCTCAGGATTTCTCGTTGTTCATTCATTATGGCAAGACTAGTTATTTTTCAAATTGAGAGAGCAAAAATAAATATTTAAATGACAATAAAATAGATCAATAATGAACTCGCTGTAGTATTTAATGTCCTTGAGAAAAAAAATATATATTCTCACTGAACTGCTAAAACGTTTTCCCGGGTTTCGGCACCACTTAAGCACTTCACCTCACAAAACATAAACAAAAGAATAAGTAGGAAGATAAACAACACACTTGACGGCTGGTTAAACACTGACTTTATTGCCATCTTGAACCTCTATTTATAGAACAGCTGTTTACAATGCCAGATTGATTAGCGACTTTGCGATCATCGTCTTGTCTTAACTTATATATATATATATATATATATATATATATATATATATATATATATATATATATGTATATATATAATAAGAAAATCATAGAAAAGTTGTTTTTTCCATTTCTTCATTACTCTAATGTATTGGATATTATTTATATCATCAACATAAGTCTTGTCATGAAAATCTATTTGCACCTTTGTTAATAGTAGTTTGGTTTTGTTAATAGGTTTAAAACATCGGCCCGTTCCGATAGATAGAAAGTAATTGGGATTGACAGTAATAAAATCAAAACCCCTGCAGATGATGAAGTCATGTTTATTACATGGAAGTTTATTCAGGGCAAAGTAGACAATGGGAATCTGGCGGGACGGTATTGATCAAGAGTTAACAATAGCGACTGGAAAATCTTGAAGAGGAGGAAATGAAAGGAACAGGTTGTCATGGTGATAGCCAACTACAGCAAGCGGTTGTCACTGTGTCCTTACTCTCCTCTGAATAAAAACTGATTCTTTGCGATATCACAACTATTTACGATACCGTTCCGAAAGCAAAGATTGGTTAACTGGCTTGGACACATAAAGTTTTAGTAAAAAACGCTTTTTTTTCAATAATTTTCACTAAGTGAAATAAGATAAACTTTATCTGGGATTAACCAGTTCCCTGCACAACCGTTGTCTTCAAGCGGCTGGGTGAACTGTGTAACTGACAGACAATTGTCAGCCGCCTCTCCCTCTCCTATTAGCCTTGAGGATGACCTACAAAGTAGGTCGAAACGTCGACACAAATAAAAATAAGTCTTGACATAGTTGGTGTTTTTTTGACTGCACCCTCCAACTATATCCATCCTCCATTAAATCATATATTATTTATTTTTATTATTTGTTTATTTTTTCTAACAAATTTTTACATTTTTATGCTTTTATAATTTTATTGAAATATTCAGTATAGCGAAAACTCTAAATGAGAAATATGAAATAATTAATAGAAAGCAATTGGAAAACCCGAGTATTTTATTGAACTTCTTGGAGAGAAGCTGAAGTCCCTGATTGATGTGCCTATTTGGATTATTGACGTGAGGTTTGCTTCTTTGATCTTTGCTTATGTGTAATTGTTTTGGTTTATGTCATGATGATGCCTAGATTGATAAAAAGTTGACTAGTTAGTTATTTTCCCTATATTTTAGAACTTTAAATGGTTTTTTTTTCAACTGCATTCTTGTTACTTTTGTAGTAATTAGCCTTTTTATTTTCTTCTCAAAAGCTCTAAAACAAAGTACAGAAAGATTATTATTATGATATTCATATGAGCATATCAATTTTATATTATTTTTAATTTATGATGTGTTATGGCACCGAACATTTCAATATTTTAGTTTTAAATTTGCTATACATAGATAAAATAAAATACAAAAGATAAAAATTGCTATTATTTTCACCAGAATTGTATGTTCATTATAAATTTTAAAAAGTAATATTAACTCTTAATTTTAAATTAAATTATATATGTATACAATTTTTCAGTCTATGTAGAAAGAGTTTAAAAATAATTTTTTTTTTTTATAATAATAGGTATACTTAGTAAATAAAATACAAAGTAAAAATACCTGATTGAGTAGATAATATTTTGAAATATTGTTTTAGATAAACAAACAGGTTAAATTTATATGAAGAGCTAGGATTTTAGGAATTAAATATATAAAAAAATATTTTTCTAATCTGATAAAACTAACTATGTAATTATTTTTGTAATGCTTATTTCTCTAGATTAAAATTTCTTTTCTTAAGTTTTTTTCTGTTCTTGAGATTTTTCTTAGTGATTCGATGAGGTGAATTCTAAATTGATGATTGAATAATATTATTTATGAATTTTTTATCGTAAATTTTTATTCATTTTATTCCGTTTAAAACTTGGTACCTCAATATATTCCCCGTAAATATTGTAACATATAATACCATGAGAAATTGCATGAGAAAGATCGTTCCGATCAGGACACTGGTTTTAATCATACAAAAAACGGCAGCTGCGGCGACCGGTTAAAAAAGAAAAAAAGAAAGAACACAAAACGGCCTTTAAATACCAACAGGAAGGGCTCGGACCAATTTGACAACAAGTTGGATTTTAAATCCAGTTTATAATTCAAAATAATACGCTGAACCGAGAGGTCGTCGAATGCTTGGGTTCGCCAGACTTGGTGTATCGTTATCACAAATCTGGGCATGCTCTGTGGGAAGGTACTGAAGCCTTGAACCAGACCTATCATTAAAGGTACACGTGTGGACATGGTCCCAGTTTATATTTATCCTTTAATCTTTATCAGAGGTCTATTTGAAGGATTTATAGTAACTTTTATAGTAATTTTAACTTTAAATGGCTGAAAGGCTATCTTATGGCATAATTATTTTATAATTCTCATGATTCAATAAATTATAAAGTGATTTATAGGTTGCATTATTACAACAGTAAATATTCGAGGTGTTTAACAGGAAGATTTCACACAGTAATTATGAGTATATAATAGGACCAATGTCTATCACAAGTTTAGGATTTAAAAATATCTTGTATAGTAAATTTTTTTTCTCATAAATTTCTTTATACTTTAATTTATTTTACAATTTTTCAAAAGATATTTTATTGTGCTTGGAGAGATGTGGAGCTCTGCTCTGCTCTCATGGTTGAGGCAAACCATGTTGGAACGCCATGTTGGAAAAAATTGTTTTCATTACTTTAAAAATAAAAATAAAAATAAGAAAATATTACATATATATATATATATATATATATATATATATATATATATATATATCATAACATAAATATATAATATAAAAAATATAATAACATAAATGTATGTTATAGTATTGTATTATATATAATATAATATAAATATATTTAGCCACTTAACAGATGTCATAATCAGTTATTAATTATTAACTCATATCAATTAGAAATAAATTATGACATTGTTAATTTTCTTCTCCAATAACTTTATTTTTTTTATTGTTTGCTTATTTACCGTAATTTTATGGAATTTTACCATGATAAGAGCATGATTTTATTATGTTTTCAGTTCAAATTCATTTATTTTTATCAAAAATATTGGACAGATTTGATAACAATGTCACAAGTCACCCTTGGACGATTTTTGGAACTCAAAATTTTTATCTGCCCGTTTCTAATTACCAATTACAGACTTAATGTGACAATAGCTATTTGAGAGCCTATAATTCGCTATAAATACATAATTAAGTGAGAATCTTCTGAGCCGGAGTATAAATTGAAAATAAAAAATAATAAGACATTTAGTTACGATTTTATCTGAGGGTCTGCCGTACAACATCCAACAATGGTCAATGTGGGCGGAAACAAGATGTTGATGGGTTTTGAATGGCACGATAGAATAGCTTTGTTTATGGATGGTCTTATTACTTTGTGTCGTTAATAAAACAGGAAATAATGATGGATTATGCATGATGTGTCAATCGGTTAGCAAGTGCAATTCCGAAAAGACACAATGTTCTCTAAACTTTTAAATGAAAAAGATATAATTCATTTCAGAACATACATTCATGGCAGAATGTGTAACAATGCATTCAGACGTTTATAGTGATCAGTTAACAAAGTGGTGACATATCAATTCCCCGGATTTGTAAAAAGGAATAGGATTTTTTTCATAACCAAGATAATATCACACAATCCGTTATACCAAACAAAATATTCGGAACTGAATTGAATTGAGAGTCTCCCCTCCCCAGCTAGAGTCCAGATTATCAATATATATTTAAAGAAAAACTTCAAATTCTACTGCCGAGGTGCAAAATCAGGTTCAAAGTAATGAAGAGAATCAAGCCATCGTTCATAATTTCTATTGTAGAAGATCACCTAGAAATAAATAAACCATAGAATATAACCGCAATTTACACATATTTCTAATTTTTTAGGAATAAAAGTGTTAATATAAGATTATCAAGAATATCACCTTTCTTTATGGATCTAACCTTTATCTCATAATATCTTGCTTTCGTACAATCTAAATTAGATTTCAATGAAATGATTTGGTTTGCATTGTAATTTGTAATGAGACAAAACCAAGAATGCGTGTAAATAATTATTGATATTAAATTCTATTAGCTTTTGATACATTTTATTTACATAGATGCATTTTAAAGGGAAGATTGTGTTCAAACAAATTAACTCTACTTAATTTTTCAAATTATTTTACAGTATATTGGATACAGAGTTATTTTTGGAGCAATTTACCATTTTATTTATGTGCTATATTCATCATAAAGCTCTAAAACGGAATCAACAGAAATTATTATTATGATGTTCATTTTAATATATTTAGTTTGATGTTATGCAATTTGAGGTTAAATAACATTTAATTTTTTGACATTTTAGTTCATTATACTGTTTTATTTTATTACATGCTATATCGCAATGGAACCTATGATTTTTCAATTGATTACTTATTGCGATATCTACCAACTGGTGTAGATATTGCCTCAATTACCCAAGAACTGCTCACCTTCGCACAGCATTCACATCAAACTTTACGACCCAGAGAGGCTTAATTCAATACCTTTTTTAAATTTATTTTACCTGATTCTGTATATGCATTACAGTACGGTAAGATGAGGTGATAAGGTAATAATATAGGGTGTCGTGAGAACGTGAGTGGAGTAAAGTATGCTCAGTGGTGCATCTTCATGCCTCCCGGATCTGATGAAAGATTTCTATTAGATAGAAATATTCTTCAACCAATGCCTTACAAGTATTTTCAGCATAATGTATTGGTAACTCGAAATAATGTTTCTGCTACTGAACTTTTTAATAAGTTTTTTATAAGCCACTTAAATCTGGATTTTTTTCTGAAAATTTAATAATAAGGAAAATAAAGATTTTATTTATTCTGGGACAAGTCCCTTTAGAATGACAGTACAGGATTAATGTAAAATCTAAAATGTCTAAGAGTAAACTATATGACGTTTCATCAATTAATTACAATTAAATTAATAAATGAGGAATAAATAAAAAATTAATTTAAAAAATATATGAATTACCTCCTAAAAAATATGTAGAGAAAACTATTTCCTAAAAAAGAAGGAGAAAATAAAGGAAAATAGAAATAAGATAACAATAATTATAGACAGTGAAATAATTGACAGTTACACACACACACGCACACACACACACACACATATATATATATATATATATATATATATATATATATATATATATATATATATATATGTACGTACAAATTTTTGAGGTAACAAAATAACAACGAAAAAAGAAATAAGATAATGAAAGAAAAAAATATGATAAATATTTTAAAAAAATAAATGAATAAATAAGTGAATTCCAAAATATGTGACTGGAAGTGTGAAAAGCCAAATTAGCTGAGAAAGAAAATTTATATATATATATATATATATATATATATATATAAATATATATATATATATATATACATGTATACACCTCACAAATATACAGATACACACATATATATCAAATACATTATTCATCCATCATTTAGAAAATCTCAAAAATGACACATACTATTTCCGATTTTGGGGGAATTCTAAGGAAACGGGATTTAAAGGTTGAAAGATTATTGGAGTGACGAATGGAAGAAGATATAGAGTTCCAAAAAGATGAGGATCGGATAAGGAAAGCTGTGTCAAAAGCTGCTATTCGCTGGGATGCTGTACATAGATATGAGATCCGAGAACGGGTGTTACGGGAGTGAACTTAGGTTTTGAATTGAAGGAGGTCGAAAATGTATGATGGTCTGCGGGATTCGTTAACCGACTTCTTTCGAAAAGAAGCTAGGAAGTACTTACGGTGATAGGAAGGGTAAAGTCACTTCAACTCGTAATATCGGGTGATAGTTGGTGTATAAATCAGTCAATTTTAATTTAATTTAAAGTTCAATTAACATTTTTTTGCGTGAAAATGAATTAACAGGTATTAAACTGCAAACTACTTAAGATATTTCTGTGGCACCTGTGCATAGTGGGCTAAGTTGAATTTTGTGATTTTCAAGCTATCTACTTAGAATCGACATTTGTTCTTTTTCCTTGTGTCTAACACGCTAACTGTTCCGTCCATTGCAATGAAGGATATTCCTTTGTGAATCGTGGGCTGATACTCCAATCTTGAACTTAAAATAAGTTCAGAAAAATTACGATTCTAAGTAGGTAGCTTGAAGTTCACAAGATTCGACTTAGCCCACTATGCACAGGTGCCACAGATTTCTCAATCCCAAAGTTTAAAAAAGAATAAAAAATGCTCAATGTTTAAGATCCGCAAAAAAAACAACAACATAAACCACTTCAATCCAGGAAAGGTCTTAGGTTCAGTACATGGTAGAGATTTTACTGTGGACAATGGTCGTGCAGGAATCCTATATTTCGCTCAACCTCCAGGTTTTTCACCCCAATTAAGGTTACCCATTTAATGGGAGCTGGATGAGTTTCAGGGAGTTATGTAGATTCCATTAGATGAAGCCCATCTACTGATTTCTGACAGATTAATTAATTGATTTTCCACAGCTGGGTTTGAACCCGAGGCCTTCAGGTTGTGAACTCAGCATCTTATATACACTGAGCTACCACACTTCTCCTCCATTAAATAGTCTTCAATTCCCTTAATCTCTTGCTATTTATCTCTGGTAATTATTGGGTTGGGTACATGTGAAAATCAAATGACCAATTGCAAGAAAATATCTTGCATTTTTATTTGTTTTAAACTTCATTTTAAAATGATGAAATTATATGGCCAATAAGAACAAGCGGGGTTTCAAAACAAAAATATGATACATTAAAAAAAGAATGTTGAATACTGGCTAAGATTTATTGACCATATTGATATTTTGGGAAATTCAAAGGATTTACCTAAAACAGAAACTGGATATAAAAACATTTAAATACAGATACTGTTAATATGCAGTTAGAAAGCGATGAAGTTGGACTACCTTATACCTAAATCGCTTAAATGAATTAAATGTATACCAATTACTGCAAAGAAACCGAGCTTGCGATCTTTATTTGGACATTTAATAAGACTGGCCCTTTTTATTTTAAAGAATTCCTTTTTTTATAATTTTTTTTAGCTTATTTATACTGCCTCAAACCAGTTGTAAAATATCTTAATTTTGTGTCATCTTGATTGGGTCCTAAATTTTGTATATACAAGTACCGCATAGGTTAGGGACCCCAATTTTACGCTCCTTCCAAAGGACGTCAGACCAAGGATTTTGTACTACAGTAAAACTGCTGGGCTGCGAACCCGTGACCATGGGCATAGAACGTTGTTCTCTTAAACCTCAGTTGACCCCATGAAATCCTTTATATGTGTTCCAATCAATAGCTCCAATAAATTTCAAGTTCTTTAAAAAAATAATATTGACGATTATCACCATAGAAACGTGGGTCATGGACAATTATCATACATGTATCAAAACTAATATTGTAAACAAATTTATCCACCTATCTTCATGACCAATGGATCCGAATAGGATTATTGGGATAAGCTGCTAGAGACAGAGTTGGAAGCTCCCGTGGCCCTGAGCTTACGCCTCGCCGATGCAGTGGGTGTTACCAAAACTGTTTTGGCATGACAGATATATATCGTGCTTCGGCTACATTCCTAAATCCCGGCCTACTCATTACACGGAGGTCTCCCAGGCGGTATAATTCACTCTGCCCGATATAAAACCTCAATGAGTCCCCACCAACATGTATCAGCTGTCTTCGGTCCCAGGCGATTGCTTATTCAGATCAATGTGGTATTTATATGTTTCTTGGTGTTCATAATTCCTTATCAGATAACCTATTAGATTCTTATTTTGACGAGTCATTCGACATCTAAGATGACTAAAAGGATTATATCTGGAGCACTGGTGAATAAGTGGCAAAGTCGTATTTTGCCCTGAGTGTGTTCATGCTAAAAATTGTTCAAGAATTGGTTTGGAAAATTTTAATTAATTTATTTTGAATGTTTTTTTTTTAAAGTTTATTTATTGATATTTACAACTGTATTACAATTATACAACAAGTAAATAGAATGCGTGTTACATAATGACATGAGAATGACAAGTAGAGAAACTACCCACTGGTAGTACTCAAATCAAAGTTCAAATAAGAAGGTCACGTGGCCATCTTCTTTTCAGACGCCTCGGAGGATTATCGGGAATTGAAGATGAAGCTAGGTTTGAAACTAGAGGGTTTGAGTGGGAATGAAGTTTGCTATGAAAGGATAGATACCGGGTTCGGGCCAAATCAGCAACAAAAGGGACATTAAGGTCGTTATGGATGACTTTATTCTTAACAAAATAAGGAGCATTGAGGATTTTACGAAGGATTTTGGATTGTAGGGATTGGATACGAGAGGAATTCGATGGCTTAGTGGAGCCCCATAGCTCTACTCCGTAAGTCCAAATAGGTCGTATGATGGTCATGTAGATAAGTCTTTTGTAGTTAATTGGGAGCTTAGAGCGTTTGTCTAGTAAGTATTGAAGTAGCCTGTTTTTGAATGTTAAAGTATATTATGCACAAGACCATCCATAGCGCCTACCTATATATACATTATGATTCAGTACATGGCGAGGAAATACTCTTTGTGTATGTAAGGTGGTAAGGCAGGCTGTACTAGCAGAAGCAACACGTTTTTGCTTCTGTTAATCAGACGATCTAGGACTACCATTTATAGTTAAAAATAGTAAAATGCCAGGTATATTGATTCAAGCTTCAAATCCAGTCAAGAGATATACGTACACATATGTTACCACTTGCAAAAAATAGTTCACCTCTAAGGTACTTAGTTTATACAGTTGTCTTACTATTAATATTCAAATTTTTTTTTAGGGGGAAAGGTTTAAATAATGAAATTGCAACAGTACAATGAAATTTTGCTGAAGTGACTTCTTATATCTGTGATTTATTACGATTTTTTTTTTGTTTTTATGATGTACTGTACAAAATTCATGTGGAGTATCACTTAGTTAATGTTATTTTCAATAATTTATTTAACGGTAGCAATAATACGTTAAAGAAGTAAAAGTCTCCAATGCAAATATCTAATAACATCCTAGATTCTTCTTAGATCCACCAAGATGAATGCACATTAGAATGCATCAGCATTGTGGGAGAGGACAATAAATACTTGTAACACACGCTTGGCACACGCATCCGTCCTTCTCCGCAATGATGAGTTTCCCACCTTCAAAGCCTTCTTCTGCTAAAGAATGCTGGGACGGTCGACTGCACATGAATATGTAAATGTTACAAGTTTGAGGAAAGGCACCCTTTACCCCGAAGAGAGGAGCCCTTGACGCTAAGTTGGTGAAGGTTGCCTCGCCGACTGGAGTTGGCAGTGGGAGAAAACTCAGGAGCTCGCTAGCATGTCGCTGTATAATTTAATAGCCTATTGTAATTCCGACTGACCACCGTCCCCAACACGTACTCAGTTCCCATCCTAACGGGCCACCGGCTGTACCCCTCCACCTTCCTCTCGGCCATTCAGTCCACGATCCAAGGAATCCTTCGCTGCCCATCCCCTATGCTCTTGTATTTGCGTGGAAACGAATTTCACCACTTACGGGGGAAGGTCATTGCAAGGAACTAAGTAGATTACAATAACTTCTCACAATGCCACATATGAATATAACTATCAAAGTGAACGTTGAAGTGATGTTTCTTGGACACTCTGGCAGCTTCCGATGGTTGTTATCATTGCCATATTCTTTGTCGTTATTGGAGGGGGAGTTCATGAAGTTTATAACATATAATTTTCTCATTCTATTCTTACTCTTGTTCCTAGAACATTGCTCTGTAATATGAAAGTAACATTAATGAAAAGTTATTTTACTCCAAAACAATCAATATAAAGCATTATGCTCCTTACTCTTGTTGATGGAGAATTGTGTACTCCAGAGAACAACCCATGAAACGTTAGTTCATATCTGAGAAGCTAAACTAACAACTTCTGAAGATCACTCACTACATTCCATTATAAAGGAGGAAACATGATTTGCGTTTCACTCATCCAATATTCTTTAAGTCACAATTGAATATGTGTATAATTTTTACTTTAAAAAAAATCCAAATTCGCAACAAAGGCTTAATTACATGAAGCGTTCAGGTTCAAAAGCGGATAACTCCATAACTTTCGCTAGTTCAGTCGAGCGATTTTTTTAAATCTAGACTTCATTCCCTTATTTCTCATAGATTTAATCCGGAAAATTTTGGAAAACTCAATATTTGAAACTTTGGAGTTGTTCTCTTTTGAATACCCCACTTCATGATCCTTTAAAGGAATCTATAAATTTGACAACATTTTAGGCTATGATAGGTAAAATTGTATCAGGCAAAGATTTATAAGTAATAAATGAATACGGTTTGAGGTTTGAAGTCAATAGTCAGTTATTTATACGAAATAAAAATGAGCAAAATCTCAAAAATAGAGATAAATTATATATTAGAATGCATAACGGAAATTCCAAATAGCAAAGCCTTAAGATTCTAAAATACATAAATATACTTTAGTTGTTTTTGAATCATCTTGAAGGATAGCTGTCTCTATTTGACGAATATGTTACAACTATTTATGCGAGATGTGCTACACTCTGTCTTCTTTGATGTGACAATGTTGTGTCCTGATTATGCCTGAATTGGCGGAATGTTAACTGGTTCGTTTTTACAGTATTTTAGAGACTTGAAGCTTTGCTTTTTGGTATTTGTCCTAGCATCAGTTCGGCAGGTTGTCGCTTCGTGTTAAGTCTCATGATGAAAGTTAAGTAATCGTGAGTTTTAGGATGAAAAAATATTGTATATGTAGGAAATGTGTATTTTTCGGTAATCATCATGAAATAAACGTTTCAATAGATATTTTGATCTGTAGATGATGTTATAAACTAAAGACTATGTGTAAGGCGGTTCATTAATTTACAGTCAGTAATAGTTTTTATACACAGACAGTAATAAAATCATTTTTATTTTCGAGAATGTTAAAAAAGAAACGAATGAAAATATGGAGTTAGAACTTGTTACTTAACAAAGCGATAATCTGCAGAACTGATACCTTTTTGTTATTGCGTTCTTATTAGAAATGAGTTTTTAGGGTTCATTTACCCTCCTTTATCCATGAAAAGGTGTTAGATACATGAATTTTCATTGTATAAACTAATGTTTAAAAAATATTAGAAATACTTATGGTTGGGTTCATTACAAATAGGTTAACGAACTAGTACGAGTGTCGAAATAAAAGAGCTGACATAACTGTAAAATAGGGTTCCTGCGGTCTAAACACCCATCGAGCTCTTCCTCATGTGATATTAAAGGTGGTGGTTTGGCCGGCAGTCTCTTCGAGTGCGTTGTTCTAAAACATTTTATAACTACGGTGGATGTTATGCTATGCACGGTTAGCCGCAGATATACTGTAATTATATAACTATCGGGATCAATGGAACACAACCAGTTTGCCCCAATTTAGTCGCTTGTAGGAGAGAGAGGTTATTCCTGGAGGAGGTAAACTTACTCCGTAGATTCCTACCTCCTACATATTTTCTCATTATCCAATCCTATCTCTGCATCAGGTCATTCTAAGTAAACTACAATAATGCATATTCATCCCTCTTTGCTCAATCTGCTGGTGTACCTCAAGGCAGTATCCTCGGCCCTATTCTCTACACAGTTTATACAGCTGACATCCCATCCTAATACTATCCATACGTATGATGACACATGCCGTAATGACCAAGTAGTGCCACTTACTGATTTGGCCCATATCGATCTTTTCCCACTCAAACCCACCATAGTTTCAAACCTGGCTACCTCTTCGATTCTTGATAATCCTCCGAAGCGTCTGAACAGATGATGGCCTCAAGATCTTGTGATTAGATTTGTTATTTGAGTACTACCACTGGGTAATTTCTATATACCATCATTCTAATTACTTGTTTATTATTAAAATTATATTTATAACACATATGATTTCCAATATTTTTTTAAAATCACTTGTATGGTTTATAATTATGTTATATTTTTTAAAGAATACAATTATTAAGAATAAAATGTAAAGTTAAATCATCATAACGTGATAAAAGATTTTACCCGTGCTGTTTCCATATCACAGATAATTTTTCAGGTAAATATATATGCAGAATTTACGTGGGGAGACTAATCAATACTTTATAGTTTGTGACCTGCTGAACCATTGGGTTAAAACTTTATTCCCACTCAAACCCACTAGTTTCAAACCTGGCAACCTCTACGATTCCTGATAATCCTCCGACACGTCTGAAGAGAAGATGGCCTCTAGGACTCCTAAGTTGAATTTGTTATTGCCATTATCTCGTGCCGATATATTTACTTGATGTATTCTATTATACAGTTGTAAATTTCAATGAATAACGTTCAGTAAAAAGGATGTAAACTTGGTCACGGTGACGGAGGAACAGACTTTTCTCTAATTAGGTATGTTCTGGTTTGGCTATACGTTGAGCTGCATGAACGCTGTAAGCTTCCCTTGATTTCGGAGGAAACTGTGTTCCTAAGCTATGATGTAGGATGAGGTGCCGATATGGATCTCGTTGATCTTAACGGGGAGTCCAATTACCCGGCCTTAAGGAAACCCAGTGTATCCTGTGGATCATCTTCAGCCTTGGATCCTGATGATACAGTGGCTATAATTAAACTAGTTTCCAGGAGCGGCTACCGGTACTGATCTCTTCAGCTCATTAACTATCATCTTCTAAATTAATACTAATTATCATCTCCTCAAATTAATATTAACTTAAAGATATACTTTGAATCAGTTATAAAAGGTATGTTTTTGATGTTGCGTGATTCTAATTGTCATGCTAATTTGATTTTTTTTTTGCATTAATTTTCTATCAGGGGCTATAACGATCATTTATAAATGATGTGCCAGAAATATCTTCAAACGAAGGTCCCTGTGCCGAATGCTTATAAGCAGATAATCATAACTGACAATAAATATGTTTTTTTCTGTACAGATAAGAGGATAAAAAAACTGTAAAACCCATGGGGTTCTTGGATTCAATGCATGGTAGGGAATATATTTTTTTCGACGACAACGGATGTGCATGGATAGAGATGACGCACAACCACCAGACTTTTCGCTCAATTTAAGGGTACCCATTTTATAGAGGCTAGCTAAGCCCCAGAAGGATCTGTAGATCTTACTGTTTCTATTCATGGCTGTTAAGAGAATTAATAATTTAGCTCCTATGCGACTCATCATCATGTAATATTGTAATATTCTAAAAAAATGTTGAGCCTGCATTGTTTCTAAGCTAATGGTTCTGCAGGAAGTGATATGCAAGATATAAGATTCAACCGACAAATTTCATTCCTAAATAAGAATATCCATTTTATAGAGACTGGGTTAGCAGAAGATATATAAGAATATAATAAAATCATTTTCCATTTTTTTCATAGAAAAGGTATCAATAAATCGTGCCAATAGGATAGAAAAAGAAGTAATCAAAACTGGGAATGGTTTAGTTTTTGTGATGGTAGATATTGTATCGCAATTGAAACATTTTTAGTTGATAAAACAGATTTTAGGTCACTAAAGGAAGAGAGACAATAAGAACTTTAAATTCCAAATTATGGAGTAAGGAAGTTCAATTGTCTACAAACAAAAGACTTTACCACTCCTTTGTCAAATGCGTGGCATTATACGGCTCAGAAACATGGACCATCACTACCAACTTATAAAAAAAACTCCTAGCAGTGGAGATGGACTTCTGGAGACTAGCGTATCGAAACTCCAGCACATCCCTAATCACGTGATCAGAGGAAAAGTACAGGACCCCCATAATATTTTGTACACTATCGAAACCAAAAAGCTGATCTGGTGGGGCAATGTAATGAGAATGTCAGGAAATCGATGGCCCTAGAGAATAATAAATTATGTCCCTAAGGAGAGGAGGAGAAGAGGACGTCCGGCAAAGAATTGGTACGATGGTTTGCAGGAAGGAATGGCAGCAGAGGGCTTACAGAGGAGGACTGCCAGGACCGGGAAAAGTGGAAAAAATCATTGTCAGCTTACGACATATGACAATTGTTATAATAAAGTTGTATTATATATATAAAACAGATTTTATCGTCTCTTTATAAAATTACATTTTCATGATTTACTATATTTCCCTTTTTTATTTTATTTTTTCATGCCTTAATTTTTCTTGGTTCCAATGTCCTTGTTTTCTGTATACATTTATGAAAATTTGAATATGAAACAATCTGAATATAGAATGCAGACCCGTGGCATATTAATTAATTATTAACAATGTGCAATAAAATGGGTTATCAACTTTAATGATCTAATAAATTTCCAGTTGGGAACACCTCGAGCCAGTTCCGTTCCCTTTCGTCCTGGCTCTCGGCGCTAATGAGTTAGCCAATTATGTAGTTACTAATTGTGGTAATTTACGCTTTATAATGAGTTCATTTACATAAGAAGAACCATTCTCTGGATTCCGAGCTCGCGCCAACGTTCAAAAAATCTATATCGACATCACTTTATTAAGAATCAAAGAATTTTACATGTATATATAAGAAATAATGTTATTTTCTTATAAAATAAATAGGCAGTCATAAAGGACTGGTGACAGAAGTGAAAACCCAAGATTCTGGAATAACAGCTCTGAAATAATATTTTTGAAAGTGTCCATTTGAATAAGTACATTTTTTCATATTCTATAAACTATTCTTTTAGATACAGATGAACTTTTAACACTTTGAAAAATAACATCTCGATTATAGCCTGAATTATATAGATTTAAAATATTAACATTAGTTTACAACTATCACTCGTTCTGACATTTACGCAAACTTCAAACAATATTATGTACTTACAAGTAGTCTATTTAGTAATCAAAATATATGATGAAGTGCAATATCTCAATACAAAATATTAGTTTTATTTTAAAGTGGTGTAAATCCAATTGAAAAAAAATCATTTATTCCTTTAAATGATTATTATTTCGTTTCATGAAAAAAATGGACTTTTACCACTCTCGAAAATAAAAACTCATATCACAAACTAAGTAATTTATATTATTATAAAATAAATTATTATAGTTTTAAGTTATCACTAATATCGATTGCACAACTATTAACAGACATTTTAGTCAAATATAATTATTCTATTATCAATGGAATTCTAACCTTTAATCTAAAGTAGATTAGAAGAAATTATATATGCATAGTCAGCTAGGCTTCGCCTGTCTGGAGCATGTTGATGACGCAAACTCGTGAGTTTTTCACCTACCAAAAGTCACTAAAATACGACCAAAATCGATGGTTATTATCACATTAGTTCTTACAAATGTAATCATAAAAAATCATTTAATAGCATAGAAGATTTTTTTTATACAAATGTACTTAAACGATTTTCAAAAATAAAAGCTCTATTATATTCTGAATTATTTAAATTTAAAATATTAACAATACTTTTCTCATACCAGTAGTTTTCATATATAGTAACACTCCGAACAATAATCATATACATTTATAATTATATACATTATATATATATTTATTAGTCGGACGAACCCACAAGTTTACCCCCTACCAAAAGTCGCTAAACGCGGCTAAAGAAGTTTTCACTTGAATAATACCTATTCCATTAGTTGTTGTAAACGTCGAATTCAGCTGGTCATCAACCCCCCAGGAGGTAGCCAAACCAACGGCGGCCATATTTAGAAGACCAGTACTGTTCCTCGGAATCGTTAGAGAGATTCGCTGAGCAATGGTTATTCCTAACGCACATATAATTACGGCTACCGGCTGGGTCTGGCATTTTGGAAACGATGGCCTCCACGCTATCTATACGGTGGTGGGTCCCCAATTGTGTCTATCTTATATAACCGATTCTTAATATCTCTAAATTGTTATTCACTACGCAGTTTTAAAAGTCCGTGCATCACACAAGTTCAGAATCATCGCACAAATTAGCTTTCATTCGATCAGGGCTAGTTGAATTTCAAAGGCTTGCAATTAGTTTCAGTTATAAAACGTGTAAGTAGATAGTAACTACTTGAAACAAAAACATTTAAAACTGCAATAATTGGAATAAACTAGATACGAAAATTAAAAATAGCTCAAGTTATAAAATGTAATAAAAGAATTTTTTTAATATATATAAATTTTGAACTACTAAAATGGATAGAGGTTGATAAAAAAAAAAATCATGTAAGTAAAAATAAGCTAAATAATAATAAGCAAGCAGAAGAATGAGAACAATACAATAAATAATATCTAATATGAAAGGATGGCACTAGGAGATACGATGAAACTTACATCTATAAATAATAGGAAATATTAACAATAAATAATAATAGTGTTTCTTTTTGAGTTTTTGGCTCTATTTTAAAAATAAATAGTGTAATATGCAATATAAATTAAGTTATTGGAACAAATAGATACCCTTCTATGTTAAAATAATTTACATGAACATGTAATATACAGTTAATAATTATTACATAATTAATCCAAAGTATATTACACGTATATATGGTTTAATATTTACTATTAATATTTTCCTATCATTTTAACTATTATCTATTACAAATAAAGTTCTCATTCTTGTACTTATGTATTATTCTTTTTCTTGCTTTTACCTACATATTTCTTTTTATCATTGCTGTTATCATTGTTATCTACGAGTACATCCCATTTAGCTTAAAATTTATATTGATATTAAACAAATTCATTTATCTCATTTTATAATTTGAACTATTTCTACTTTTAGTAACTATTTTATTCCAATAGTTTAATTTTTATAAACTATTTCTTTGTATTTCAGTTTTAAATATTTTCGTACCTTGCTTATTCGGCCCTTATATATAAATAGATCGAAACGTCGGTTTATATTTTATATTTTATCACTAGGTTTTATTATATTTTAATAGTTTATCACTAGGTATTTTTAAATTGTTTTTTAATTACCCCCCGGACCATTTTCTTCCCCTAAAAAATCGAATATACAACTTGTTAATATAATTTTAAATAATTTCTATCGTTCCTGAGATAATATCAATAATCGGTCGTCCTTACTTGGAATAAAAAAAAAAAAAAGGAATTACTCATCCTGTTTTTCCTCCGTTCAATTTCCATAACGAGCTGTAAATTTCCCTGAGACGATGAGAAATCGTGGACAAGATCCGCTTGGATATTGTGCCGGGCTGATTCACGCTTCCTCCGAAGGTTGCGACTGAAGATGCCACTTGTTCCGCGCTGACCCGGAGGCTGACCCCTGAATCACACCGTCCGAAGGAGGATTTACTGGGAGGATCTAGAGGAATGTCGGGGTGTATAAATTTAATTTTACAAATCATTATGAATTTCTCTCTTTTTTTTTTAAAGCAATTATCTTACTGCTATAAGAAGAATTCCTGATGGGAGGTGAATCCTATTCCATGGATTTCTATTATGCTTACCAGTCGTGATTATAAGCGCTTAATAAATATGTATGAATCATGAAAATTGCAAAGTCATATATTGCCAGGTATCTACAGTTTTTCAGAATCTTTGAATATTTATCTGGCGACCATTTTGAATGGCTGGTTATAATTCAGTAGCAAATGTTTAAAACAATGTAATGTCTTGAAGATCGATAGATAGACTCTTTTGATGTTTCACCACAATTTAAAAAAAATTTGTTGATTAAATTTACAGCTGCATTATAACAATACAACAAGTAGATATAATTTATGCTACACAATAGATAAAGGAAAGAAGAGAAATTAGTGGTGGTTCTCAAATAACAAATTCAGCATATAAGATCTTCTTTTCAGACGCCTCTCAGAGGATTATCGGGAATCTAAGAAGATTGAATCTAGTTGGTTGAAAACGGTTGTCATGATGGGACTATTATCGGGTCAAATCAGCAAAAATTGGATATTGAATTCTTTATGAAAGACTGTATTCCTAGCATTGAGGTTACACGGAGTATTTAGGATTGTAAAGATTGGATTCGAGACGAATTCTTCCTTGTGGAGCCTCAAATCTTTACTCCTAATAATAATGAATAATAAGTAATAATCATGGGTCTGATTCTTTTGTTAATTTTATTAATTAATTTGATTTCAACAGAACATCCATTTATACTGATGTATAGATACATATCTTTTGACCAACACTGAATCTATTTTGATTAATTAGTAATTAGTACTATTTATTTTATATATATATATATATATATATATATATATATATATATATATATATATATATATATATATCGACCTTCAAAAAATGCAGTTTCCTCTTGACCCCCATTTATTTTTATTTTTCTGAAATGTAAAATCCAAAACATGGAAAAAATGTTTGTAACATTTTTTTCTATCTTTCATAGTTTAAGTAGAAAAAGCATTCTAAGTTGACTACTTTAGAATACCTCCTTTACGAGGAAAAGTAATGTAGCATTAAGTTATTTTATTTAAGAGTTTTAGTCGAAATAAATTACTAATCAAGGTATTTTGAATCTTTCAGAAAATGTCTGGACATTTAAAAACCTTTTGTGAAGGCAGCATACTGAAGTAGTGAGCTTCAGATAATTCTTCTTCTTGACCTATGAAAGATAGAAAAAAATGTTACATACATTTTTTCCATGTTTTGTATTGTACATTTCAGAAAAATAAAAATAAATGGGGGTCAAGAGGAAACTACATGTTTTGAAGGTCGATATTGACCACTTACAGTGAAAAACCAAAAAAAATGTTTTTTTGTTTTTTCAAACTAGGCCTGAATAACTACAACTTTTATCTGAATCGTTTTTCTGAATTTTGTTTCTTTTAAAATTATAAACGTTTGATCCACTTGAAATGAGACACCCTGTATATTTCCTATTAATTTTAAGGTGTAATTTATAGAATTTAAATATACTTGATATAGCTACTTATTTTTAATTTAATAGGTTGACTTGAATTTAAAATAAACTATTTCATTGTTCTTCAGATATTTTATTGTTAAATTGTGAAGGACTTTAAATACTTTTTGTCAATTTAATAATATGAATCATTATTTAAAAAAATAATTTGTCGTGTTATTGTTCACTGTATTAAGAAATATCTACGAAGTATACTACTCCTGCACGATGTCCCGTACTCGTTAAAAATCCTTATCCTAATAAAATTAATAGTAAAATCCCTACTTAGTATCGTTCGATTAGCCATAGTATAAAGTGACGTTAAATGAACAACAACAACTACTCCTGCAACACCGAGGTGCTGCATTGTGTACTGTTTCATCAGATATATGAGATGAGACAAACCGCGATCGATCACTAGATGACAGCGAGCCAATAGTAGCGCGAGGCGATAGGTCCGGCTAAGACAATAGCCAATGGGACAGGTGAGCTGAGTGAGCCATCAATCAGTGGCCACCAGCTGTGGTTGTATTAAGCTATCCTCTAGACAAAGCCTCGGTCCAGGCTAAATGAGGAATAGTCCACCTGGGAAGGCAGATGGGATCGCGTACACCTTTCCAAACTACCACTCTAGGATGCAGTCTAGCTTTTGGGCCCAAAACTGAAAAGCATTGTAAACGTTTGCTTACATAATCCATGCATAAAATGGTTTTAAAATGTCCTTAAAGCTACTTATTTTACTTATCGGCCTTATCCCTGCCTTATACCTATTAACACAATGTACACGGATGTACATTGTAGAATCTGGTTACCCACTTTGGGCTCACCCAGTGGGTACAATTGATTGGGAAATAGCCTAGCGGTTGAGCGTGATCTCAGTCTAGTAACCTACCAGCTCAACTAGAAATAGTACAGTCTCTACCATTTACTGAATCTAAGATCCATAATGACTTGTAAGGGTACTATTTTAATATGTAAATAGGTATGCTTTTAAGTGCAGCATTGATTCTACAGATGTAGCCGCACAGAAGGAGAAGAATGAATGAAATGGTTGGCTAGGCCAGGTGTAGTGTGAAGGACTTCAGAGTGAGTTATGGAGCGGATGTTGATAGCTAGGAATGTATTGTGTAGTGTTATGCATATACGGCATCCTCTGGCACAATGCCATGTGGAGCAGCACGTCGGATCTCCCTTGACGGATGTCATGTTTTCAAGGTAATATAACATCGCCAGCTACTAAGCCACTTGGAGGGAACGTAATAAACGTTTTAACTTGTCTGATAACTCAGGCCAACGATGAAAAAACGTTTGTACTGAAAATACCTAATTCCTATAGTTTTTAAGGTGCTGAATAAAAATATGATATTAAAAAAGCTATATCACCAACAATTTCTTCATATTCTAAAGTTAAATATATTAAATTAAGCGATTTTTAAAGAATTGAACAGTTTTAGTATTTAAAATAAATTACTGAAAAACTAGGTCTATTGGTGTTGATGAAGTTGGTAGCACTGCTGAAACCCATTTGCTGGCCAAAAAAGATTTCCTGTTCATGTGCTCAGTACAATGTCTAATAGCGGTTGTAAAAGTTCTGCTGACAGTTTTTGTTTGTTTGTGGTGAGTTTGTGATTAAAAAACCACCAAAGAAACATTACAGACTTTGTCAAAAAGATTTATCTATCATACTTTGGAACTATACTTGGTGATCAAGATAAATCTTGGGTCCCGCATAAGGTATGTTTCGAAGATCTAAGAAAATGGTCAAAAAAGGAGAACAAACATTTAAATTTGCTGTTCCTATGATACGGAGAAAGCTAAGAAATCATTCCGATGATGCTACTTTTGCAGTGTCGATATTACTGGTCGTAAAACAAGAAGGTAATAAGCTACCCTAACCTTCCGTCCGCCATCCGACCAATAGGGCACGGTGTAGATTTACCGGTCCCTGAACGACCAGATGATTTAAATTCTTTTCCAACGGATGTACAATCGGAGTTAGATGAACAAGATGATGAAGAGTTCCAATGTTTTACAGAAAATGTAGGGCCTAAACTGTTTACTCAAATCGAGCTTAACGACTTGGTTAGGGATCTTGGCTTAACGAAAGAAAAAGCTGGATTGCTTGGCTCTAGACTAAAAGAAAAGAACGTGTTGGCGGTTGAAATCAGCATTTATGTGTAAAGGAAGAGCAACTATTTTCTAAGTTTTTTTGATTTAGTTTACTGCTCAGACATTCCCGGTGTGATGAAAACTATGGGTGATACGAAAAACCTAAGGCCAGGTTTAGATTCAGAAAATAAAAATCTATAAAGATCAACTATTAAAGTTAAAATTTTTTCAAAAAATGTCTTTTGTTGGCCTGTGTAAAAAGTACTATAGCCATTATATTCCCAATTTATTATATTTTATACTGAACTACAATCAATTTTTTTATTATCTTTTTTTTCATTAATTGGAACAACAACTATCTATCAGTATTCTCAATCTTCTGTTTTAATTGTTTCATTTTTTACTTATTATATGGTTAACAATTCGACCATAAGTCATTCATCTCAATTTAAGTTGTTTTATTCCATTTAAAATAGTTTTTTTTTTAATTCAGAGGGAACCATGTCCTCTATAGTCTTATTAACTTATTATTAAATGACTATAGAGGACATGGTTCCCTCTGAATTTTAAATGGAATAAAACAACTTAAATTGAGATGAATGACTTATGGTCGAATTGTTAACCATATAATAAGTAAAAAAATGAAACAATTAAAACAGAACATTGAGAATGGCCTAGGCCAAAACGTATCTCGAAAATAAGGAATAAAAAAATTGTTTACTGGAAATAGGTTTTTTCTCCTATTTAAAGAATAAATTACTATTGATATATTTTTCTTAATCGCCCTAAACCGTAAATAGCTACGAAGATACTCCAATCTTTTTTCATATTTTTCTGTTGTAACAATATACATTTTACTCATTTTAGTAGATTATTTATGCTTGAAGACGACGTTCTGTTATTATACAAACAGGTGCAAAAGAAATTCTATTATTCGTTCCATAATATTTTAATCAAGCATTAGAGCTGACCCGAGTGAAAAGTATTTTGTACCCCAGCTATGGTAAGCGCCATGAGATTCAGTCGCATTTTTATGGTTAATATTTTCTAGAGGTTAATAGGATAATTTCAATACCATAATTCCAATAGGAATGTTTTGCTTAACCAATTCCCAAACTTTTTCTAACTCATTTGATTTATTTTGACAAGACTTGGGACTTTCAAATACTCTATTGCAATTAGAGTATTATTCTTACTATTTGTTTTTTTGAGTTAAGGCGTTGTTATTTTGAAGGATCGATATAACATGCCAAATGATTTTAAAGACAATATGACAGGAGCGAATCTGTGCTGTTCTCTTTCACACGCATTCTGAACATAATCTGTTCGAGTTATGTAATAACTTTACATGAACAAATAAGAATCCTTTCAGACTGAATTCAATGTTTAACAACTGAGGTCAACTTATGCATATTACGTTTAATGTTAAGTGAATACTTTCGAATCCTCACCCATCCCTACCGCCTCCGTTACCTTGGACTTCTTAACTCGTTACAAGTTACTTTCACGGAACTGTTCCAGGACATGGTGCTATGAATAATTAAACTTTATTCGAACACGATCAGAACCTAAAATATCTTCACTGAATAAGTCCTAGACACGATGAAGAAAATATTGTTAACGTAAATTATCGTATATGATCATTATAGAACACCATCACAGAGGTGTTGCATAAAATCATCACCTTAATCAAACCTTATATCACTGATTAAAATATGTTCATAACTTATAATATAAAAGAATAAGCACTAACTAACAAAATTATTGTATCAAAATCATTGCATGATCAATTCTACAACCCTGGAAAATAAGCAAAATTTTCTCAAAAATGATTTTCGTATGCTAAGTGAAGCGGAATTGTGTTATTTTCGTAGAAAATAATGGACTAAATCAGGGATTGGCTTGAAAAGGAGTTGTTGCTTATATTATAACTCCATTTCAAGCCTAGAATGACACGATTCCCCTTCCTCAATTCAATTAAATTTTTGTTGACAAAATTCGACTTAAACACTTATTCACTGGGGCTGCAGGATCAATGATTATTGTAATTGTTTAAAATAAGAACATACCAAAAGCTGAATGCATTGAATGAGAAGACCTATAATAAGTGTAAATGGTATTTTTATTATATAGAGTGACGCCATTCAGAGAGAAAATGTGAAGGACCAAGAATCAGCTTGGAGTGGAGCATGAAATGGAAGAAGCATGAATTGGTAAGGAGGTTAGTAACCTATTAGAGCCTAGTATTGATAAATTATAAAATCAATGATGTGTATGGGGGAAGAAATTAGATTAAGATCGATGCTTTTTTTATTTATTTTTTTTAATTTATGCGGATAATAAGAAATTTCAAAAATTGACTTTTCCTGCTGTTTAAGTCAAGCTATTTTATGCTCCCTAAACTTTGTTAGTAAAAATTGCTTACTAAACTTGTAAAAATTGTGGTAAAGTCAAACCACTTTCAAAAATTAACTGCGCATTTAATGGTTCAAATTAACATTATTCCGTTTATTCCAAAAATACACCAGAATTTTGCGTAAGATTAACCTATTAAACTAAAACAGCTTTATGAGATGAAAATAGTTGACTGGATGATGTAATGTAAAGGAGATAGTTGGGGGGTGCAGTCAATAAGAACACAGAATAAGTGATAAACTTATATTATGTGCCGACGTTTCGACCTACAGTGTAGGTCATCTTCAGGGCTAACAGAGAAACAAACAGAACAAAAAATATAAAAAATGCACAGTAACAATAATATGGTGACAAGTAATGTAAATTACTTGTAACCATATTATTGTTACTGTACTTTTTTTATATTTTTGTTCTGTTTGTTTCTCTGTTAGCCCTGAAGATGACCCACACTGTAGGTCGAAACGTCGGCACATAATATAAGTTTATCACTTATTCTGTGTTCTTATTGACTGCACCCCCCAACTATCTCCTTTACATTAAAACAGCTTTAGTTTGATAAATAAATAAATATTTGCTTACAGTATTTCGCAGTTCTGAAGCATTTATCTTTAATGATATGATGGACTTATACCACTTTCAAAAATACCTGCTCAAATAATAATTACATTTTTTATAAATATAGATTTCTGAACTGCTGACAATTCCTTATGGGACTGTCAATATATTGAATTAAAAAAAAAATCATTATTTCGTTTTTTAAATATGCGGGGCTGCTATTGCTCATACTTGACGATTTGAATCATCCAGCTCCTCATACCCCTGCGATCGGATCTTGTGCAACATGAGCTCTTCGCTAATAGCCAGGGTTCCACGTCACTGGTGTTACTAAGAAACGTCTAATTAAAGGTTCAGCAGATTGCTCGGATGGCTGCTAGGAATGTCTTAGTACAGTTGGCCTCAGTCTCTTCTTTCAGTGAGTCGTCAGATTCTCTTACAATATTGATTGATGATGTTTAAGTAAATACGTGCTTGTGAACGTGTCGATAGGTAATAAACATTCTGTAGACAATCTTATAGGTGCGAATTGGATAACATAGGAAGATTCCAACTCAAAGTGACAGAAATACTAAAGTAAATAGTAACTAGCTAGTTAAATATAATTGTTTCCTGACTTCATCAGCTTAATGTAGAAAAGTATTGATGCAAAAAGTAGAAGTCAACTGTGGATATAGAGAAGAATTAACAACAAAACACCAATAGATGAACTGTTCAGCAGGCATCAGGAAAAGATGCCAACTAATACTAGAAAGAACTAATTTTATTTATATTTTATTGTTTTCAATTTGTAAATTATTCTGATGTAAGATGGTTTTAAAGTAAAAACAATAATATACACAAAAGATTGTACTATTAACATAAAGAGATTATGGACAAAGAAACACCAAGTTTGATGGACTTTTTGGATTGAACGTGTCCAAATTTCTTGGGATCCCAAAAGTGAACTATTAAAATTCATTTCTTCCATTTCCACTTAAACTCTTATTCGTGATTCTTACAGAATTTGTTTAATTTCTAAATAGATAAAGTTCAGGATCAAAAGAGGATAACTCAATTTACTATAAAAATATAATAAATTGACTTTTGGTAGTTTTATATTAAGCTCCCAAAACTTCAGTTTCAGGATCAGACTAAAAGCATGATAAATAAGACTGCATAGTGTCGAGTTAGGCAAAATTTGACTGAATTAGTGAAAATGTGGAACTCATTTTTTGAAATGTTTGAGTTATCCGCTTATGATCCAGAAAATAAAATCCTAAGCTTCAAAAATGTTATGTATTTTACCTGAAAATATATTTCTATCCTGCAAATATAAATCTCTACTCTGAATCCAACTTAATGAACAACATTAAGTCATTTAGTCATTCATGCCATCATTATCAATCCTGAAACTGATAATTTTTGAAATAATGTCTAATGAAAACTGCAATTCAATATTTTTCAATCAACCATTCCTTATCTTTCAAAATATTAATTTTCTTTTATTTATTTTTTTTTAGATTAATTTATTGATATTTACAACTGTAATAATATAACATCAAGTAAATAAATATTCATTTAAATTTGAAACTGTATTAATCGATTAAAATAAAAGAAAATAAGTTTAGGGACAGATTTAAAATGTATATATAATAGGAAAAAATCTGATGAGCGTGAGTACAGCACATAACTAACCCATACCACACTACTTCAAATAAATTTTAGATGTTTCCACGAAGTTTTCATGAAACATAATAAAGTAAAAAGTTATTCTATACTGTAGTTTGAAAATATATTTCACGACTCTTAATTCCGGAAATTGCTTTGAAAACTGATGATGGAAATATTTCTCCTCTAGTCAATCATCAAAGTACTTCATTGGTTTTATTTATTTGAATATATACGTTTTTTAAAGAATCTTAAAAAGTAATTTATTTTTTAAGCTTTTAACTTGCTTTGCTGGATATTTCGGTTATCCATAAGTGGATGCAAAAATATACCACTACCCACGATTCATTGTTTGTATTTTTTTTAATTTTTAGTTTAAAAAATAAAGCAATTCATTTTTGGGGATAATAAGCATCATTTTTTGTTGTTTTTGTCATTATTATTCTATCAGTTTTTGTTATTTAATGACGTATGTTGAATCAATGTTAATTACTAATTGCCATAAATAGTTAATTGTCATAGAATATGTTAATAACATTTTTTATGATTGTATAAATAATAACATTTGATTTAATGTCTCATTTTTAGTATTCAAACAATGCATTTCATGAGTAAGTGATAACAATCTGTTTCACATAAATAAATCATCCACCATTTTAATTGGGCACATGTTAGGAATTACTAAGATGCTAGACATCGAATTTCAGCGTATAGCAATTTAAAAATGTCATCTTACATTACAAATCTCTTGGGTTTCCGGTTAATAAAACAGATGGTATGCAAAGGTAACCGAAGTAGAAATATACCACGTTTAAAAAGAGAACACAAAAAAAAAGGCTAGACAGACGCAGTGGTTTGAATTTCAATCTTTTTTCCAACATCGCTCAGGTTTAAAACGCCAGTTCGCCAGTTAATAAGGCAGTTACCTCCGGAACATCTGGACTGACGTAGCAGTTCTTTACCGTGTCACGACAACCGTAGTCTCCTTTCCCATAGTGGTTCCTATTTCCAGTTCTTCAGGACGTGTGGAAAACTTAATGTGGAAAACCGCTCTTGAGGGAAAATTGCTGTGTCGAGGTTAGGAAAATTGTAGCAGGCATCACAAATGCCAAGATGTGGAATGTCACTCTTTTCTCTTCCCATTAACCATCACTTTAAGGAGATATTGAATGCTAGGAAAATATGATAAAGAGAACAGTAATTATTTTATATTTTATTTGTCTATTTTTTTAACTACAAACTTATTTAGCCGCGTTAAGAAATTTTTATTAGTGGAAAAACTTATGGGTTTGCCTCACCGACATACTCGCGACATATTGAGAGTGACTGGCGACGCCTAGCGGCCATGTGAGTCAAACAATTAATTTTAATCAACAATTTAATAATTGTGAAATTTATGCTAAATATAACTTAAAACATCAGAGATATTCTGCCTGTATGTCAGAGCAATCATGCTCTGAAACATTCAGCTAAATATTGAATGTAATGTTGGTTAAATAAATTTGGTTTATATTTTGATCTCCCCGTTTCGGGTTATTTTAATACTTTCTTGAAAAACGCTCTAAACTCCAAATTAATTGCAAAAGACTCTATACTTTACTAATATATGACCTATTTGGATTTACGGATTATAACTTGGAGTTCCACTAAACATCGAATTCCTATCGTAACCCATCCTTACAATCCAAAATCCTTAATGCTCCTAATAAAGCCATCCATAATTACCTTAATATTCCGTTTATTACCAATTTGGCCGGAACCCGATATCAGTCCTTTCATCACAAACTTTATTCTCACTAAAACCCACTAATTTCAAACCCACCTATTTCTTCAATACCGAACAATCCTCCTTCTGAAAAGAAGATGACCTCGTAGCCTTCTAAGTTGAATTTGCTATTTGAGCACCTATCACAAGGTAGTTTCTCCACTTTATCCATGCAATTATACGCACTTGTTGCATTGTTATAATAAAGATGTAAATTTCAATAAATACTTAAATTAAAAACAAATAACATACACCAATGAAAGTCAATTCTCGCCATGTACAGGCAGTGTAGAGAAAATTAATAAGAAATGGTGTTTTTTAGTTGTTATTACTTAGAACTAAAAAACATTCCTTTCTTAAGTGCGTAAATTCATCACAGGACGTTTCAAAGTGGGACGAAAAGAAGTATTTCATAGATTAAAAAAAACAAAAACAGTAGTACTACAAACCCGTAAAGGGTCTATGGTTCAGTAAGTGGTAGAGACTGTACTGTTTCTTGGACAACGGTTGTGCAGATAGGTGATTTGTCCTAGATAACTATCAAACGATTATGTATCATTCATGCCGTTATACTTAACACAATATTGTAAATATTTTTGTAAATATGAATAAATTTTTTTTTAAATATTCTTATTAACCTTTTGAGATTTCTACAGCGTTTCCAATCCAATAAAAAAAGAACAACGATTCTCCAAATTTAAAAGTAAATTATTTATAGAAGAAAAAATGTCAGCAATGACTTATGAAGGAATTAAGAGGTTATAGAGTTGGCCGGCCATTCCGGATTTGACTCCGGTTTGTAACCAAACCCTTAGTTGCGCCCGCACTCGACCATTCTGAATATTTGTCAAAGATAATATCCCGTAGGACCATCTTCCAGAATATTAAATACTTCGGGCTCCATTGGGTCACGAAGACTAGCCCATCGACGCATTAATCTTTCCCCCGAGGATTACTTATACATGATCTGAAGAGCCTTTCTCCTTCCAGCGCATCCTCCTTCCATCGCAGGAAAGTTATCGAGGAACGGTGGATTCTGCTGCAGGAATCATCTTCCTCATTACCGCCAACAGACGCCTAAATACCACTCACTGACGACGGCTTTCATTTTCCCTCCTTGATGATAGCAATGGAATTCGGAGAGTTTATGTTTACACTGGGATGAACACTTTCTAATTGAGTTCGGTTTGAGGAAGTCGGAGTGAATGTAACTTCTTCTTGCTTCCTTTTTTTTATATAGCCTCCATTTCTTACAGGAATGCAGTAGTCTTAAGTTACATAAAAATGACTCCCAGTATATAAATTGAAAACATATTTTTCTAATTGTACCTAACAGCATTTCTAGGAATGCCCTGAATTCCATTCATTCGCATATCAAGAATTTTAGATCAACATATTTTTTTGAAGTTAGGCTTTAAAAATGATTTATATTAAATATAAACAGACATCCTTGATGCCTGCGAGATAAGATGATACTATGAAATTTGCCTGGCCATGGAAATTTTTGGAAACTTGTTGCCAAACTCAACGTGTAAAAAAGGGTTTCACGAGGTTCCCACGATTTTTTATTTTATTAATTTATTCATTGAAATTTAGAACTGTATTATAACAATACAACCAAAAGGGCATCAATGATACTTAGAGGCAAGAATAAAGACAAGTAGAGAAAGTACTCTGTGGTAGTACACAAATAACAATTTCAACTTAGAAGGTCACGAGGCCATCTTCTTATCAGACGCCCCGGAGGATCATCAGGAACTGAATAAGTATCTAGGTTTGAAACTAATGGGCTTGAATGGGATTAATGTTTTTCATGAAAATACCGATATTGGGTTCTGGGCAATTCAACAATAAATGAGACATCCTTAAGTCATGATTGAAACAGCAAATGTGAACCTCAGACAAGATTTACTTTCTTTATGAATTATTTTGTACTCGAACCGTTGTTGTTTGAATCATGAGTCTATCTGGTACCTACAATTGCTTCATGAGGCAGGAGAAAGTGACTGTTTGAATCATAATTTTAATAAAAACGGACAGGATTAAAATTTGGAATGGAAGATGATGGTTTAAATATAATCATCCTTCGATCTATTTTTTGAAAAAGAGGAAAACCGCAAAAATAAATCTTTTTCATTAATTTAATGAATAGCTTTATAAAGTCAGGTTCGTGCTTTACTCCATCTTATATAAACTGCTCACAAATTGAAGTGGACCACTCATCAAAAGTTAGGTAACTCTCTTTTTTAACCATACTTCTGGTTATTTTTTTGTATATTTGTGTTTATAGTACCTCACTTATCGATTGTTAATGGTTTTTGTAAAACAAAAATAAATACACCAAATAAAATTTAAGAAAAAAATATTTTTTAAAATTAAATACAATTTTTTTACAAAATAAACATTTAAATTTTTACAAATATTGGTTTTCATTTCAGTTTAACCTTCTTCAGTAGGGTGTTGGACTCCCTCTACTTGGAATTAATGCTTCACATCGGCGATGCATATTCCTTATTAAGCTCAATATGTAATCTTGAAGTAAATTAGTCCATTCCACAATTAAGGCGGCAGCAAGTTCATTCAAGTTATCTGGACAAGCTGAACGCATGTGTAATTGCCGTTGGAGTTTGTCCCAAACATGATCAATTGGATTCATGTCTGGAGAACAAGCAGTCCAGTTCATGCGCGCTATTTCTAGCTCTGCTAAATAACTTTGAATCATCCTTGCCCTATGAGGACGAGCATTATTATGAACAAGAATGAAGTTCTCACCCGCTTCTTGGGATAAAAGGATAATTACAGATCTGATGACGTTGCTGGGGTAGGTTTGTGCGGTTACCTGTTCATTTCTAAACAGTACAAGCTGAGTTTTTCGATTTCTCATTATCCCTCCCCACAACATTATTGAGTCTCCTCCATAAGAGCGAACTGGTTCAGTCATACCTGGGCTAAATCGCTGGTTTATCTCCCGCCACGCTCTAAAACGTCGATCTTGATGATGGAAAACCAATTTTCGATTCGTCAGTAAATAAACAATGGCCCCAGTCCTCATCAGTCCAATCAACATGTTCACGAGCCCATAGGAGTCTTGCTGCCTTTTGTTGTCTGGTTAAATAAACCCTCTTCGCCGGTCTTCTTGCCCTCAAACCAACTTCATGTAAGCGGTTTCTAACCGTCTGAGTTGAAATGCGGACTCCCGTTGCTTCTTGAAAAGAGCTATGCAGCTGCCGAGCTATTAAACCTCGTTGCCTAGTGATTTGGATTTTGAGATATCGGCCTTGCTGAAGGGTGGTTTTTCAAACTCGGCCTCCTCCATGTGTGTACTGAGCAGTACCTGTTGCCTGGTATCGAGACCATGCTCGTCCAATGACTGTGTGAGAGCATTGAAGCCTACGACCGACATAACGTCGAGAATGACCTAACTCTAAAAGTGCTAATGCCGTCCCGAGTTCTTCAACACTAAGTCGTCATAAAGACATTGTTAAACACTGCCTAGTGAACTGTTTGGAGTAATACTGACGATAAAAGGGAAATAATGTTTACAAAACACAAGTGGAAAATAAGCAGCTCAGCTCTAAGTAGTGATACTAAGACTTTGTTTTTGTTTTTATCTCTTTGAAAACACTTTGAAAGTCCTGATAAAATAGCTTTTTTTAAAATGGAGAAAACCTCAAATCAATAAAGTTGCTAAATTATAAAATATCATCATTTTCTTTAGTGGTCCACTTCAATTTGTGAGCAGTTTATTTGAACGAGCATTTGATTTTTCTATGCAAATAAAAATATTTAAAAAAAAAACTGTACTACTTCAACTCACGAAGTGTTCAGTACACTATTGCGACTATGCTATTTCAAGGAAAACGGTCATACAGGGAGATGATTTGTATGAGATCACGCACAACTGTCCGGTTTCCCCCCAATTTAGGGTACCCACTTTATAGAGGCTGAGTGATCCCAGGACTTTAAATCCCATATAGCTCATCAGTTAACAGGATAAATAACTTATCTGTCGTATACTAAACACTCTAAATGCTGAGTTTCTCTGGTCCCTAAAAAAAAAAAAAGTATAAATAAAAGAATTGTATATGAAGTGATAATCACATAAGCATGCAATAAGTGCAAAGATTCAACAGATCTATATAGACAAATATTTTTGGAATTACAAGTACTAACAATCTTGTTATTTCCGGATATAATATATATATATATATATATATATATATATATATATATATATATATATATATTATAGTTCGTACATTTTTTTTTTTATCATATAGTGAAAATTTTATGTACATCATTTGAAACTATTGATTCGAGGTTGAATAGATATTCAAGAAACAAACATCTTTTATATTTTCGAAGGCTTGCCTCGTGAAAGGTTATTCAGAAATAACAGTTCTTCAAATTGCATCGACTTGGAGCTTAGGTTGTATAATGTGTTTGTATGATGTATTTATAGGACGTCTTCAAGCAATTTAGTTTAAATACACCGCATTACTACCTATTATGTTTTTTTTAAATCTTTAACTTTTCGTCAGGTGCATGGAGTTACATATTATCCACATATTAAGTCATTTTGGTGCCTTGGTCGTGCGCCATCATCTTTCATTACTTGATTTCTAGAAAATTATGATAATTGAATAAAGTACTGGCTCAAATAATAATTTTAAGATTGCCATGATTAAGCATTTTTCTAATTATTTTCTTCGAATCATACTGACATTCTTCTATTTGATTTTCCACGGAGCTAAATTTTTTCTAGATTATGAAATCAAAAAATATTTAAACAAGTTAATTTAATCTGTATAAATTTTTGCACTAACTTATAATCCATAACGTATACAATAACAAAAGGAATATATTTTAGATTTATAAACATTAAAATGATTGCTGTGATAGAAGACTGATATTTACCTGTCGAAATTAATTTATGGCGTTTTCACACGATCCGATATAGTATATTTGTTCAAATAATGATTATTTGAAACTATTCAGCGTTTCAATAATTTAAGGCCTAGAAGAAACTATTGAATCATTTTTTTTTTTTAAATAAAAGAGTTTATAATCTAAACTGTCAATTTCGTAATAGAGGTAAACACAATCAATGTCGATGCCCACTAAAAACACACACAAATGATCCCTGATATAAATTTTGTGAGGCGTGAAATTATTTTTAAAAAGCCTTATATAAGATAATATAACAACGACTGTAATTATTATTTAATTTTTTGATGGATATAGATTCACAGAATAAATAAAAAAACAATAGATTAATAAAATAAATTATGGTACGAGTTTCCGCAATATTAGAACAAATTTTTTAACTTAATAAACAATGTTGATTTTTTTAAAAGTCATATTTGCATAAATAATTATTGAATAATTAAATATGTTATTAAGGTGTTAAGGATATCAATTTAATTCTCAAAATTTAATATTTTTAGATCTTTCTATATTTAATTTAATTTATTGATATAATTTAAGATCTCTTGGGAATAAATTATTAAAGATATAAATTGTATTATAAAAATCTATAAATAAGATTTTAAAGGAAAGCTTTATTATATGTTTCGTTATTTGGAAAAAAATATATTGTTCTTTACTAAATTTTAAATGATCTTGGAATTTATTATTTTTTTAGATAAAATTTACCTATATGTGTGGTATATATAGTCCAGCAGAGAGTCAAAAATATGATAAAATTTAATTTAAACAAATTATAATAAAAAAAAAAGAAAATAAAGCAAAGATTTCCGATTCGTAAATTGAATAAATAAAAAAGTGAATGATGTATAAACAAGTACTTTTTTCACAACTTTTCTCCTCGATATTTACTTGCGATCGATATATTTGAACCAGACTGTTTTTTTTATAGGAAAATTTTTAATAAGTTACTGCAGTGCAATTGTAATTTCTTTTTATAATTTTTCAGTGGTCGCTTTCTGTTTTTGTGCACAAAATGACTTATTAAACGAAGTTTAAAAGATAAATTTCCTATTTGAGATAAGATCATGAATAATATGAACTTCTCTATTAGTCTTGACGTTTCATATAAAAAAAATACAAATAGTATTGCAATTTTAATGTTATTTAAGGCTATTTTGGTTTTTATTATAAAAAAATATTAATACATTTTTACCGATAACCTAAATAACCAAATATAATATTTGGATTTTATGATTAAAATTCCAAGAAAAACTGAGAGAAAAACTGCTATTGAAGTAACAGCAACGAAACCACCGTCCAAATAAAAAGGGTCATCATCGGCAAAATCTCGATTTCACAATTGCCGATTTTCACAATATCTGGCAATTGAGGACCCTCCGGATTGGGTGCAATCTGTAATTTATTTTCTCGAAAAGGCAATCATTATATAGAAAGCAGGTCCCCGTACTCAATTACTCCTTCTGTTATTTCGTGTAATGTTTGTAACAATTTCATAATTGCTTCTCCAAAAGTTCAAGACCTGGGGATATTAGACGGGTTGTGTTTAAGATGCAATTTCAGCAAGTCTTCATTAAAAATTTTAAAACTCAGATCGTTTCTCGGGATTTGCAACTCACTCGATTTCATAATTATTACGGAAAAAATACGTTTACTTTTGCATTAATTTCGTATACTTAGGAAATTATTTTTTATGTGAAAACTTCTTTAGCCGCGTTTGGTGACGTTTGGTAGGGGAAAAACTAATGAATTCGCATTACAGACATGCTTGTGACGTATTCCGCGAGTATAACAGAAGTTATACCTCTTATTTTAATCGAATAATTGTACTTATATAAAAGGTCGTTTAATAGTTGTACAATTGATACTAATAATAATAATTTATAACTTAATAATTGTTATTAATGTTGTTTATATTGGTTTAAAATTTCGCATCCCCTAAAAGATTATATTTGCCACAGTTAAATCTTTTGTTCTATGAAATGACTTAAAGTACAAATGTTCCGAGTGTTGTTGAAACTAACGATGATAATAATGCTGAAAATGAAAATAATGTTCGTTAACATCTATGTAAATACAAATACAAGATATTAATAAAAAAATGTATACTAATTATTACTTAAATTAAAATATATATTTCGCATTAAATTAGTGCGGCCCATCATATGTTTTGTTTAATAAATACCTAAACTACTTTAAAATGTAGGTATATAATTATAATTGTTCGAAGTGTCGGTATATGTAAAAACCAGACTAATGTTAATAATTTCAATTTACAAATTTGAAAGTTAGATAATTGAAACTATAATTGATTTAGAAATACATTAAATAAAAAAAATGAATAAAGCTCTGGAGGTGTTTCGGTGTAATATTCAAGAAGTTGTAGACATAAATTGACTGTTTTTTTCTGTAAAGAACAGATGGGAATTCAAATAATTAATATTTACAAATATTTTTATTTTGAAGAGAAAAGATTTTTCTGGCCGTGTTACGAGCCATGGTAGCTCAGTTGGTTAGAGCACTTCGCTAGTGACTTAGGTGACCCGGGTTCGAATCCCGGCCAGGACAAATCTTTTCTCTTCAAAATAAAAATATTTATAAATTATAACAATTAACAAAAAAATAAAATAAAATTAACATTTACAATTATTCAAATTTCAAATACTTATTCGGTTGTATTATAATTTCGATCTATTATTTGTCCTCTTTCAAAAGATTTTTTTCAACATATCTATAATAATAACAAAATATCTAAAAGAATAACAAAATCACCAGAAAAATTATGTTTATGAGTGATTTGGTTTTTTAGTCAAGTAGGATTGATGATCGGATGTGGACATAAGTACGTATCTATCAATCGATTTGTCTTGTTTTGGAAATTTGTTCATCTTAATTTTATTGCTTCAACAAAATATACTGATTAAAAAAAAATGTATAAAGTTATTGTTTAAATTATCTCAAATGCAATATTATCGTACGATATTTTCTGCCTATTGTGTATTTTTCTTTGAGATATTTATCAGTAAAATAAATTGATCTTAAGAGCCTGAGTATATTTATGATTGAGTCGATTCCCACAGCATATTATTAAATCAATTAATTCGCAATTAATTTTCTCCAAAATTTCAACTGACCTCGCTAAATATGGAAACGAACGACTCTTATAAGGTTTTGCATCCCACTCATGGCGTGTTTGGTGAGGTACGGGGAGAAAACGTTATTTGAGGTCAAGCTAAAATAATTTTTATAATTTTATTTAATTGTTATATGATATAATTTTTTAAAATATTTTATTTGAAAAGAAAAGATATGACCAGGACCGGGACTCGAACCCGGGTATTTCATCTCTTCATCGTGACGCCTCAACCATCTCGGCCACCCTGGCACGTTTCTCGGCGAGAACACCGAGATATAGGATCAAGTGAAAAGAATTGATAAGGCTGGCCGAGAAACGTGCCAGAGTGGCCGAGATGGTTGAGGCGTCACCCCGGAGAGGTGAAATACTCGGCTTCGAGTCCCGGTCCTGGCCATATCTTTTCTTTTCAAATAAAATATTTAAAATAATTATTATTTCTCTGTATTATTTTAATTCACGATCGTCCCCGGCACCCAACAACCAATGAATGTAAATATAAAAATAATTATTTTATGAAAATAACACAGGAATCATGAGCCACTGTCAGACGCAGAAGACAAATAGGTACTTAAAGGTATACTTTATGACTTACTTTGTACTTTTTTATTTTATTTTTTTTCCAGTTTCATAAAATGTAGAATATAAAATCTATCACTAAAAAAGATTATATATAATATGTATATAAATATATATATTTAAAAAAAATTATGGCGTTGACGACCAATCGGTTTTACGCCTCAAATTTAAAACAAATAACTAACCAACTTATTAATTAATTATCATATTTATTTTTTATTAATGGAAAACAGAATCAAGTAAGTAACATCTTAAATTTAAGTGAATTAAACTTCGCTCACATATCTGCAATGCAAATGGGCAATGTTAAATAACTCACAATAATAAAAAGTTGTCATTATGCAAATAATTACAAAAATACATGCTTACGAATAATTTGTAAGCATTGTTTATTACTTAATATGTAATGGTACATATATGTAATATTTAAGTTTTTGTGGTTTATGTTAAGGAATCAACGAACAAGATGAAAAAACTAAAAGGATATAGTACGCGTCCTTGGTTATGCTTGATATCGGTTAGAATCATCTCATGATTTCATCACTATCTATCATTGTTAATCTTGGAATGACCTCAGTGCTAATTTATTTTTTGCTTCTTTTTTTAATTT